>CM026200.1:25166306-25246499 GCA_014839995.1 Xenentodon cancila
CACATCACCAAGTGCAATGTAAAGTGTCAGATGCAGTGGTGAAAAACACGCCGCCGCTGGACTCTAGAGCAGTGGAGACGAGTTCTCTGGAGGGACGAATGGCGCTTCTCCAACTGGCAATTTGATGGACAAGTCTGGGTTTGGCGGTTGCCAGGACAAACGGTACTGTCTGACTGCATTAAGCCAATGTAAAGTTTGGTGGAGGGGGGATTATGGTGTGGAGATGTTTTTAGAACTTGTGAGAACGGTTTGGAGCTGGCCCCTACCTCTTCCTTTTTTTTTTTTTTTTTTTTTTTTTTTTTTTTTAACCCTTGTTTGAATATATATTTATGGTTGATACCATGTTGGTATAACCGGAGTTGTATATATGCATTTTAATCTGGTAACCAAGGGTGTTTTGTGTGTGTGGGTGAGTGTGTGCAAGTGTGCTACCTTCACCAGCCCTCGTAACAGTCAACTTATATTTTTATTGATCCCTGGAGAAATCAACAAGATAAGAGTAAAGGGAGAGTCGAAGAGAGGGGTGTAAATGTTCTGCAGAGGAGGGCTATCGTCACCCGGGGGTGTGGAAAAGTGGAGAGAAAGAGAGCAGAAGAGAGAGACAAGACAGTGGTGGTGCAGTTTGGTGTCTGTGTGTTGTATATTTGTCAAGAAGTTTATAACGTGTTGTTTAAGGGGTACAAAGGTGGACACAGGACAATCAATCGTTATAAGCAAGAAAGAAAAAAAGAACAAGAAAATAGAGGAAAATAGAGGAAAAAGGAGGAGGAGTTTCTTATTTACAATCACATTTCTGATCGTTTGAGCGTTGGGGGGGGTGCTGGAGGCAGTATTGAGTAGTCATATATAATACCTAATACATACATACACATACATATGTGGACATGTATCTGTTATCTAGTACATATTCTTTATACATTGTAAACAGAGCAACTCAATTTGTACCTCAATGCACAATGCACACAACACACACACACACAACCCGTATACATACCCAGCAATGTCCGTGTGTTGACCTCGAAGCATTATGTATGTAAGATACATGTGCATCAGTAAGTAGTTATTCATTACATATTAATATACTCTGATACAATCATGTGCACCTGTGCTTTTAGTTTCATGTGCATATACATATATCCTGTATTTGTCCATATATATATATATATAGATATATGGTCTATATATATATATCTATAGATATATCTTATAATAATATATATTATATATTATATATATATAATAGCCATACATCAATAAATACACATATAAGAAAATGGCATCTACATATACACAGTAACATATAAACACCTAATTGCATACTTATATAATCTATATATATGCATACATTACAAACACACATACATACCCACATATACACATCCGCACATGTACAATCACCACACACAACACGGCACACCACACACCTCCACATGGTAGCTCCCATGCACACAACACACACAAAGAAAGAAAAACAAGACACCTCCACATGTGGTACTCCCATGCTACAAACACACACACCCACACCACCTCCACATTGTTTGCACACACCCCACCCACGTCCACATGTGTACGTACACACACATGCACACACACACACGCAAGTGCACAGACACATATACCCACACACACACACGTGTACTCTCACGCACACACACACACACACGTGTACATGCACACGCACACACACACACACGTGTACATGCACACGCACACACACACACACGTACATGCACACGCACACCCCACATACACACACGTGTACGCACCCCCCCCCCCCCACACACACACACACCCACATACACACACGTGTACGCACACCCTACCCCCCCCCCCCACACACACACACACTCGTGTAAATGCGCACACACGTACACACACACACACATGTACATGCACACCGACAACATGGAAACCCATATACATATATGGTAATACCTACATACTCATAATTCTTTGTGCACATAAATACATACATATACAAAAATATGATAATAATCACAATAAAAATGACAACAACAAATCATTTACATACCTCCTTCCTTTGAATAGTTATTTTTAACTTTACTAAAGTAATTATTCTTACAAAGCCCTTGTTGGTTCCCATCGTCACCGGTCATCGCCCCCCTGCCCCCCCGCCCCCAGGCCAACCCATGCCCCCCCCCCAAGAGGCGGCTGCAGCCAACCCACCCCAGCAGGACAGAGGAGAAGGCGGCCACCGGCCCCACCTCCCCTTCCATGTCAAATCACCTCACAGCAGGAGCCTGACAAGTCCAGGAAGACAAGGGCGCGGGGCGCCCCCGGATCCCCGGGCAACCCAACATGGCGCGTCCCCGCCAAGCAAGAACGGTGCCGTCACGGTCCGCCAGCGTCGGCGCACCGCCACATGTCCGGCCGCCACAGCGGTGACACACAGACTCCCAGGGCCGAACAGCACTGGGCCGGCAGAGGGGGGGGGGCCACAGCCGACACCCCGAGGCCACGCCAGGCCAGGGAAAAGGAGCCCGCCAACACATCCCGGCGCACCCGGCCGGTGGACCGCCACCGCACTACTTCCAACCAGGGGCCCCTCCCAGTAGTCAGTCCCGGTACCAGGCGCCGCAGCCAAGGAGCAGCCCGGCCCCCCGAGACCCAGCATCCCCCCCCAGGACAAGACCCAGACAGTAGGAGCGCGGGCCGGACCCCCGGGCACCCAGTGACCTGCAGGGGCCGTCCAGCACATGCTCCCCTGGTAGTCCCTCATGTTACCCCCCTCCTCCCACCTGGCCCATTGATCTCTCAATTTTTTATATATTTTTTTATTTACTTATTTATTTATTTATTTATTTATTTATTTATTGTTACATATATCCCTATACATATATATACACACATATATATATATATCATATACCACTTTTTTTTTTTTTTTTTTAATTTATCCCCCCCCCCCCCTCCCTCCGTTCCTTTGTTAATGTATTGGGTGCATTAAAAAGAGCAGCTGGTACATGTTTGGTGAGCACTCCCTACACATACCAGTGCTCTCTATTGTGTATATATATAATAATCTATATATGGTCATGGTGCATTAAAAACAATAAGAAACTGGCACTTACAGGGTGGATGTCCCCTGTAGGCCCCAGCTCTTCTTGTCATGTTTGTCTCTTTGGGGAGGTTTTTTTTTTTTTTTTTTTTTTTTTTTTTAATAATAATTACTTTGATTATTATTTATTTATTTATTTATTTATTTTTTTTTTTTTAAATACGTGTATATACATATATACACACCTGCACATACACATACGTACATACATATAAAACCCCCCATTTTTTTTTTTAATTTTTTTTTTTTTTTTTTTTTTTTTTAATTAATAAATATACAAATATGAGAGAGGGGGTGGTGGGGAGGCGGGCAACCAGGACCAGGGGCGCATCACCTGCGAGCCCCACACAGTCACAGGAGCCAGGCCGCCAGCCACGCCCCACCGTCAGGGACCTCCCCCACAAGGGGGCACCAGCATCGCGAGAGGGCCGACACACGCCCCCAGCCGCAGGCCGGACACCAGGGCCGACCCCAGCGAGGCCCCCGGCCAGACCCGCACGGGGCCGCACCGACCAGGGATCCACGGCGGCGGCGCACAACCCGATCCCCGTCCCCGCGCCACCCCCGGAAGCCGACCGCACGCACCCCCCCCACCACCCCCTACCCCCAAACCCAGCCCACCGTCCGTATCTAATGCAATAGCATCAGACGGGAGTAGCAATACCCGGACCCCCAGCGCATGCCACCCCGCCCGCATCCCCCCCACCACCAACCCCCCCGCCCCCCGCCCGCCAACCCACCCCTCCCCAGCCCGGCCGTGGCCGTCGGAGCGGCACTCACGGCTGCCGCCAAGATCAAGGGGCAGCGCCAACCTACTAGCACACCAAGGGACACCACATGCAACACAGAGACGCCCCAGTCAGGGGAGCCGGGGGACGGGGGGCACACCGATAACCCCATCTCCCAGGCCCAGCAGGCCCCATCAATCAATACTACTGTCCCTGTGGATATGGGACCCTGAGGCCACCAGCGCCACCCGCACCCACCCCACAGCATGGGCAGCACCGCAACCCCGGAAGGCAGGGCTTGGCCAATGATTAGATAGAAAGATAGAAAGAAAGAGAAAAAAAAAATTAAAAAATTAAAAAAAAAATAAATAAATAAAAAAAAAAAATAAATAAATAAATAAAAACCCTAGACTATCAAGGCAGGAAGACCAGAGCACGACACCAATAACAATAACAATCAACAAGGGCTCTTTTTTTTTTTTTTTTTTCCTCCTTTTTTGTGCCACCACCCCTACTTTTGGTAGTAGTTCAGCGGATTTCCAGGCTAATAGTCAACCTGCCAATTTCTAGTCAAGGGTAATGAGGAGTAAGCTTGGGAGTTGGGGTGATTGTTTATTTATGAATTAGTCCTTTTAGTTAGTCCAAAATCCGATTATTTATCGAGGATCATTTGAGGGAAGATTTGTGTGTCTTGAATTCAAGGATAAAATAAGTTTTTTCCATACTTGGTCAAACTTTATAGTTTGTTTTTTGATGAGGCTGATAGTTGTTCCATTGAAATAAAATCTGTTAGTAAGTTTTCCCAGAGGATGACATTGATGGAGTTTTTGGTTTTCCAGTTCATGAGGATTGTTTTCTTGGCGATGATTAGGGCAATAGAAAGGATTCTGTTGGAACTATTATCCAGTGATAGAGTAGAAAAATCTCCCAAGAGGCAGAGTGAGGGTAACAGCGGGATGCAGCAATCAAGACGTTGGGAGAGGGTGTCAGTGACACTGTGCCAGAATATTTTGACTGGGTCACAATCCCAGATTGCATGCAAGTATGTGTCCGTCACATTTTGTGTACACTGTGTACACATTTTTGTATCTTTAAAACCCATTTTAAACATTCTTTCCCCCGTATAGTGTGCTCTGTGAATTACTTTATATTGTATTAGTTGTAGGTTCACATTAGCGGTAGACATAAATATATTTTTACAGATTTGGGTCCAGAAGTCAGCATTGTAGGTAACCTCTAAATCTTTTTCCCATTTAATTGATGGGATGGACATTGTTGTCTTATTTATTGCAATTAACTTATAAATTTTGGATAAAATTTTCTGTTGACTAGCAATTTGGATTAAATCTAGTACCAGTGGCGGAAGATTAAGGTTAGGTGTTTTACTATTAAGTTTTGTTTGAACAATAGATTTAATATGAAGGTATTCTAGAAATTGATTTCCTCCAATGCTATACTTCTGTACGAGGTGAGAGAAAGAAACCAGAGTGTTGTTTTCATAGATATGTTTAAGATGCGTAATGCCCTTAGTGATCCATGATGACAGATTTAATGGTTTCCTGTTCATCAAAAAATCCGGATTATTCCAAATAGGAGTGTATGTACTTGGTGATACCGTGGTATTAGTCATTTGGTGAAAGTCCCACCAGGCCGTCAGAGTTGAGGCAATGATTGGGTTTTTGAAGCAGGGGTGTCTGGTAATAGTGCGGCTTATAAATGGCAAATCAGAGATATTGATTCCTTTACAAAAAAATTGTTCTAGCCCTATCCAAGAACAATCTGATTCGTTTGGTTTAATCCATTTATAAACATACTGGAGTTTATTTGCAAGATAGTAGTGCTGGAAGTTTGGGGCCTCCAGACCACCATTTAATTTATTTTTTTGTAATGTTGATAGTTTAATTCTGGCCTTTTTATTTTTCCAGTAATAATGTATAATTATTGAATCTAAAGATTTGAACCAGAGGGTTGGAGGCTTGCTGGGAATCATTGAAAAGAGATAATTTACCATGGGAAGTATGGTCATTTTGACTGTAGCAATTCTACCAATAAGATTTATTGGTAAATTCATCCAACGTTTTAGATTTTCTTCAATCGTTTTCAGAAGTGGATTATAATTAAGGCCAATTAACTCTGACAGCTTAGGGGGAATGTTAATTCCCAGGTATTTGATGTTGCCGGTGGTGATTGAAAATGGTCCAGTGACAGTTGCCACATCCCAGCTGTTAGAGTTCAGTGGTAGTATGGTGGATTTAGACCAGTTAATAGTGTAGTCAGAGATCTTAGAGAAATGATTAATAAGGTTGACAGTATCAGGAATTGATGATGATGGGTTTTGTAGATATAAGAGGATGTCATCAGCATATAAGCTAATCTTATGGGTTGTATCTCCTGTTCCGATTCCTGGAATTGTGCTGTCTTGTCGTATGGCTGCTGCCAGAGGTTCTATAAAGATGGCAAATAGGGATGGAGAGAGTGGACATCCTTGCCTTGTACCCCTGTGTAGAGTGAACCGCTGTGATATTAATCCATTTGTGGCGACTGTTGCCATCGGTGATGTGTAAAGAATCTTGATCCAATGAATAAATGATTCACCAAAGCCGAATTTTTTAAGTGTTTGGAATAAGAATTCCCAATTAACTTTATCAAATGCTTTTTCTGCATCCAATGAGAAAATGGCTGTTGGTGTATCTATTTGTGATGAGTAGTGAATCAGATTAAATAGTCTCCGTAGGTTATTGGCGGACTGTCTTCCTTTAATGAAGCCTGTTTGGTCTGGATGAATGATAAGTGGAGTTACTTTTTCAATTCGTAGCGCTAGAGCTTTACTGATTATTTTTGTGTCTGAATTAATTAGGGATAACGGGCGGTAGCTTGCTGGAAGAGTGGGATCTTTTCCAGGTTTTAATATTAAAGTAATCATCGCTGTATTCATCTCCATGGAGAGCTTGGATTTTTCCTTAATTTCTGCTATTAATCTTGTAAATATGGGTGCTAGAATGTTCCAAAAGTGTTTATAAAATTCTGCCGGGAACCCGTCTGGACCCGGTGATTTGTTATTAGGCATTAGTTGAAGAGCTTTATGGATCTCTGTTGGAGTTAGAGGTCCATCAAGTTCTCCAGCCTGATCTTCCGTGAGGTTTGGTAGGTTGATATTGTCGAGAAATTTGTTAATCTCTGATATGTCTGATTTGTTTGCAGATGAATACAGCTTTCTGTAGAAATTCATAAATTCCTTGTTGATTTCTTCAGAGTCTTGAATGATGTCTCCCGTTGAGTTAACAACTGTGGAGATTGTGGATTTTTCCTTGTTTTTCTTAATCTGACTGGCCAGATATTTGCCCGATTTATTACCGAATTCAAATTGTTCATGTCTGAGTCTTTGGATGAGGAATCTACTTTTTTTATTTAGGTATTCATTCAACTGCAGTTTATATTTTTGCAGTTCAGAATGATTCTGAGGAGTTGGGTTATTAGCATTATTAATTTCTAATTCTTTAATCTTCTTTTCCAAGTTTCTTTGTTCATGCTCTTCCTTCTTTTTCTTATGGGAGGAATATGAAATAATCTGTCCTCTCAGCACAGCTTTGCCCGTTTCCCAAAGAAGTGATGGGGATATTTCTGGTGAATCATTTATTTCAAGGAAGGATGTCCAGATCCTCTTAATATAGTCGTCAAAGTCAGGATCTTCAAGCAGCGATGTGTTAAGTCGCCACCTGTTGCTGGTTTTAATAGGTGTACTTTTAGTCCAGGTCAGAGTGATCGGAGCATGATCACTAATAATAATAGGATGTATTTCAATATTACTCACTTTGGAAATCAGGGAATTACTAATAAGGTAATAGTCGATTCGTGAGTAAGATTGATGGACTTGTGAGAAGTAAGAGAATTCTTTATCGTTAGGGTGTTTCAGCCTCCAACCATCTCCAAGACCATAGTCTGCCATGAACTGTTTGATTGTTTCTGAAGACTGATAGTTATATGTTTTACTACAGTTATTAGATTTATCTAGTGCCGGATTAAGAACAGTATTAAAATCTCCACCTATGATTATTGGTGAGTCGGAGAAATTAGAAATCGCTGTAAAGAAAGAATGAAAAAACGATGAGTCGTCTTTATTTGGGCCATAAATACTGGCTATTGTTATTGGATTGTTGTCAATTGTAATATTAATAATTATGAATCTCCCCTCAGGATCTTCAACCGTGTCATTATGAGTAAAGAAAATTTTTTTGTGAATTAAAATTGCTACTCCTCTTTGCCTTGAGTTAAAATCAGCGGTATATATGTGATTAAATTGTGGAGTCATTAATTTCTGCAAGTCAGTTTTTGAAGTATGTGTTTCTGTAACAGACATATGTCAGCCTGCAATTTATTTATATAGTCGAATATTTTTGTTCTTTTTATGTTTGATTTAATTCCGCGGATGTTCCAGCTTACAAAATTTACTGAATTCATATTGTTTGTGTTTTATTGTCTACTTCCTGTTTGAATATTGGAGCTGCATAGGAAAGCCTGAGAATCCGCTTGTGTGAACATTTAGTCAGACATTCAGAACAGATTGTGTGTGTAATGGATGTTTTCCTCCCCCTTTTCTTAACTTGAAAGAAACTATAAGTGTAAAGGACAGAGAAAAGATGTGAAGTGAGGAAAACAGAAAGACATAAAGAAGACAGAAGATACAACAAAACAATCAAACAAACATACCAAAGTGACAGAATATACATTTTCAATTTGGAGACCAGGGTGCATATTTATAAGTGCAGATAGTTTATGTAGCCAATGATGATGAGTTATTGGTTGTTTAAAAGAGCCAGGGAGTGATATTCTGGTCACGAAACATCTGACCGTTAATGTACAGTTTATCCACCGCGACTACCGCCTTTTTCCCTTCTTTGATGAACTGCTTCCTGATCTGGAACAGAACCTTTCTTCTGTTCAGGATCTCCCGTGGGAATTGATCATTCATGCCGTAATCGGTCCCTCTCAGGTTCTTCCCCTGGCGTTGCACCTGCTGTTTTTGTTTAAAGTGTTCGAATTTGGCTACGATCGGACGTGGACGTTTGTTTTCCGGGTTTTTACGCCCGATACGATGGACTCTGTGAAACGAAATGTCTTTCACAGTGTCTGCTGGGATTTTTAGTTGTTTCATCATAAATTCTTTGATCAGCTGCTCAGGGTTGTCCTCTCTTGTTTGCTCCGGGATTCCAGAAAACACCAGATTGTCCCTCATGCTGCGCGATTGTAAGTCAAGCATCGCTTCTTTTATTTCTTTATTTTCTCTCGTGACTACCGCCAGCTGGGATGACATTGATGTCACGGATTCTCGGAGAGAAATGTTTTCTGTAGTCAGCGCAGCAATTTGGTTTTGGCTGAATTCCAGACTTTCGCGTAGCTGCTGGAATTCTTTATGCAGTAACTCGACAAGCGCCATCCTAGTGTCCAGTCCGGACAGTTTTTCATTAATTGAAACGAGAATGTCACTCACCTCTGAGCTGGATGAGTGTCTCGGAGAGCTGTGTGTGGACTCGGACTGTCTGGTCCTCTTACTTGGCGTGGGCTTGATTTTCTCCATATGGCTCGCTGACTCGGCGTCCTCCGCGGCACAAAACGTGTTGTAGAACGCGTCGATAAAGTTTTCAAGTTCTTCCAGGGTGAAGTAGTCCAGTATCCGCTCGGATATTATTTAATGAAATTATATTTTCGAAAAAGACACTTGTTAAATTTGTTTAAGAGTTTGAATCTAACAGTAACCGGCTATCATGTTTGATGTCGCACTAGGTCTCGTTTGGTCTCGCGATCACAGGTTCATCTCCCACCCATCTGTTGTGGAGATGTTTTTCAGAACTTTGTGAGAACGGTTTGGAGCTGGCCCCTACCTCTTCCAACATGACTTTGCACCAGAGCACAACACAGGTCCATAAAGACCTGGATGACAGAGTCTGGTGTGTTGGAGTGTTGGAGTGTTGGAGCTTTTGTAGCTGCAAAGGGTGGACAGACGTCATATTGAACCTTGTGGATTAGGAATGTGATGTCACTTAAGTTCATATGTGAGTCAAGGCAGATGAGCAAATACTTTTGGCCATATAGTGTGGCAAAAGTATCCATATGGATATATCTATATATACATATGTGTGTGTGTGTGTGTGTGTGTGTGTGTGTGTGTGTGTGTGTGTGTGTGTGTGTGTGTGTGTGTGTGTGTGTGTGTGAGAGTTTTTCTATTTTTTTTCTGGTGAGTGCTGGTGTGGTTACCCTGGTGACCTCAATTATATTTTTAGAGAGCAGAACAGGTACAGTTGTTTATAATGATTTAATGTAGAAAACATTAGGATACATAAATCCAACTCAGCATGATCAAGTTGAAATGTGGAACAAACACACTCTGATCCTGCACTTGCTTCCATTTACATCTCAGTGCTCCACTACCTAAACAACTGTCCAGTATTTGGTTTGGCCTCATGAAATATGTCTTATAAAAAAGATTAGCTCTCGTGCAAAACAATTAAAAATGCAAAACAAATTGTTAAACACAGTTTTGTTCCTTCTGAGGTGAATTTCATATCTGAGTAATTTACAACTCATCTGAAAATGTTTGCTTACACCAGGATTGTGGTCAGTAAATGTCACGTCCTCTAGAAACAAAACAAGAAATATTCAGCTGAAAACATTGTGATATGCTGTATTTTAAATTAAAAGATATGAACAAACTAACAATGGGGATGAGAATCAGCACCTCTAAATCCGAGGCCTTGGTTCTCGACCGGAAAAAGGTGGCTTGCCCTCACCGGGTAGGTGGAGATGTCCTGCCTCAAGTGGAGGAGTTTAAGTATCTTGGAATCTTGTCCATCTTAAGTGAGGGAAAGATGGAGCGTGAGATTGACAGACGGATTGGTGCAGCGTCTGCAGTTATGCAGTCGTTGTACCGAACTGTCGTGGTGAAGAAGGAGAGGAGTCGTAAGGCAAAGCTCTCAATTTACCGGTCAATCTATGCTCCCACCCTCACCTATGGCCATGAACTTTGGGTATTGACCGAAAGGACAAGATCACGGATACAAGCGGCCGAAATGAGTTTCCTCCGCAGGGTGGCTGGGCGCTCCCTTAGAGACAGGGTGAGAAGCTCAGTCATTCGGGAGGAGCTCGGGGTCGAGCTGCTGCTCCTTCACATTGAGAGGAGTCAACTGAGGTGGCTTGGGCATCTGTATAGGATGCCTCCTGGACGCCTCCCTAGAGACGTGTTCCAGGCATGTCCCACCGGGAGGAGACCCCGGGGAAGACCCAGGACACGCTGGAGGGACTATGTCTCTCGGCTGGCTTGGGAACGCCTCGGGATTCCCCCGGAAGAGCTGGAGGAAGTGTCTGGGGTGAGGGAGGTCTGGGCATCCCTGCTTAGACTTCTGCCCCCGCGACCCGGCCCCGGATAAGCGGAAGAAGATGGATGGATGGATGGATGGATGGACAAACTAACAACTGTGCAGACAGTACAATTTGCAATAATATTTAGCAGAAAATAAAAACCAGCGCTGATGGAGGTGAACTTATCTGCAGGATGCTGCTGTTTCAGTGCTGTTAGTGTCTAAATGAATGGTGTGAAATGAAGAACCCGCTACACATTAATATTGTTAATATTGATGTTGTTTTTGTTTTTATTGATATCTCAATGTGTAATTTAATTTAAGGTATTTATCATTGTGTTTTGTTAAGTGTCTAAACCAGCTTTGATGACACCACCAGGTCCTTCTGCAGCTGGACAGGTTCATCCGGCTTCTCCAGGTCACAATATGGAGTCAGGTAGTCAGGTATTTTCTACTGAACTGAATTCAGCTGAATCCTTAAAATAAAAAGTTAACAGAAAGTTTTAAAACTAAGTAAAAATGAATTTATTAGAAATACCTCTCTGCATAATATTATGGTTATTGCCACAGTTTGGCAAAACCGTGTGATTATAATGATAAAAATAATGTTACATTTTATGTGTTGGCACCTTTTCTACATTCAAGGTCACCTTACAGAAAAATTAAGAAATTACAAATGTAATAAAAAGAATTAAAAAAAAAGATTACTTAAAAAGATTGATAGCAGGGTCAAAGTGAATAGGCTCTTGGTTCTTAATCATTGACTTTTACAAAGAGTGTAAATGTTAAATGAGAATCAAATACCTTTCTTGAGTGTTGGTTGAGTTCTCTTGATTTGGATGTTTTGTCTGTTGGAGGTTGTTAGTGGGAACTAAAGTTGTAACTTGAGGACAAATTCAAGTTGCTAAAACCCGGGGGGGGGGGGGGTTTAATCCTCTGTTCTTCTAATCGTCTGGTCTCCCCTCTTCTTACATCTGGTTCTATAACTAAAAATAAAAACAAAAATGTTAGAAAAACACAAACTGGTTTATTAAAAAACTATTTCTGTATCTCTACATGGGCACAAGTTTAGGATGTGATTTTGTCCTCTTACATTTCTCCTGTAAAAAAGAACATATGCCGACTCCTGCCGTGAGTCGCAGATCTCTGATCCAGTTGTTTCAAAAACTATTGAGTCGTTGAACGTGAGCCATCGGTCTGTTATGTCGTACGGACTGTCTTCTGGATGGATGCCATCACAGATGTGATTTCCTACCAGGTAACAGATCATTGTTATTAATGAAACAATATTTGCTATTTGCTACACAGCAAAACTGCAGCAATGCCCACCGAATGTGGTTCCCCTCCCAGGGGGACCAAGATTTTAGACCGGAACAGGTGTGTTTACAAGCTAAAACAGGGACTGCAAATGTTTAAGATTTCTTCTCTGAATGGTCCAACATGCAGGTAGCCTTAATCTGACACACTGAGAACCCCTCAAATCAGCTGATCATTTGTGAAGTATGTGATTTCTCTCAACCAATCATGAGAACACACCCCACGTGGGGGGGGGCGATTTATTTTTGAGCTAATCACATTAAGTCATTCTAACCGTGCTATTATTTTTTTAATTTATTTATTATTATTATTATTGTTATTACTGCATTCTTATGATTGGATTAAAGAAAGACAATATCTGAGTGGTTGCAGATAATTCCATGTTTAAAAAAAGACATTTGTGGGTTGAGGCGATTCAGGAGAGTCTCAAAAATTCACACACAAATGTAGCGAAATCCACAGACCACAAGCCATTAGGTTATACAACCCCAAGGTTATGTTTGTGTTCATCAGAAATACATCTGTGAATCTTGTCCTATGCAAATGTGAAACATTGTGTGAATTTGTAAATCATCCTGTGCATTTGTAAATCGTCCTGTAAATTTGTAAATATTGAGACAGTTTTAGCTCCACAGAGGCTATCAAGAGCAGATGATGGTGGGATTATAAAAACAATGCTGTGCAGGGGTCTACTGTACTATCTTACCTTTTGCATGTGCTGGTGCTCCATCTTAAACAATCAATTCAATTCAATTTTATTTTTTTAGCGTCTATTACAACACAAGTTGTCTCGAGGCGATTTCCAGAGACCCAGAACATCACCGCCGAGTAATTAATACATAAACACGGCAGGTAAAAAATTCCCTAGTGGAAGAAAAACCTTAAACCAAACAGTGGCAGGAAAAACTCCCCTTTAAGAGGGAAGAAACCAGGATCAGGCCCTGGCTCATGAGGGGGGACCCTCCTGCTGAAGGCCAGCCGGGTAGAGCAAGAAATAAAGAAAGAATAGAGACATAGAGACACCGTCAAAGGTACAAGACAGGATACATTAGTAACTATCATTGGTAGTCCAATTGGACTTCTGTGTATATGGGTGATATATGGATAGACGGTGATCCAAGGGGATGAGGACTGCAGGTCGGGATGTCAGCAAGTATCCAACAGACATCCATACAGACAGGTGAAGGTAAACACTGGGATGGTCAGAGGTGGAACTGCAGGTCAGCAAGCAGCTCCTGAGGTTCTGGTCCGTAGGACATGCACAGAAGAGGAAAAGAAGGGCCAGACAAACACAAAAAACTACAAGAACAATGGACCACAATTATGCTTATGGGATACTGTTAATGACTGAGGATTGAGGTGAAGAAGAGACAGAGAAGGCAATGAGAAACAGAGGAGGTGAAGGGCACCACTCAGTGGATCATGTTGGTGCCTCCCTGCAGCATAGGCCTATAGCAGCATATCTACACCGAAGCTGTTTAAGATGAGCTGCTCTAATCTGGTCCTGTAGCTGCAGCTTTGACTACTGGCCCTGACACATTAAGGTACTAAATATACACTAACTATATGCTTTATTAAACAGAAATGTTTTAAGTTTAGTTTTAAAGGTGGAGGTGGTATCAGCCTCCTTAACCCAAACTGGAAGTTGGTTCCAGAGTGATGGTTCCTGATAACAGATAGCCGTCCTCCAGATCTACATTTCGATACTCTAGGAACTTTGAGTAAACCTGCACCCTGAGAACGGAGAGCTCTGTTAGGAACGTACGGTACTATCAGGTCTTGCAAATATTGCGGCTGTGGTGGAAATTTTATATTACACTCCTTACTTTCTTTGTAATTCTTTGGATGCAGCTTTACTTTTGACCAACTCCCCCTACATGAGGAAGCAGACTCCCACCCCCTTCCCCACACACCACTTCACATCCTGACTCCAGCCTGATAAATGACACCTTCTCCGTACTATTGGCGACGGTCAGAAGACACGTCTATTGTAAAATGCATATCTCTTTGTCACGAAAACAGGTATGCCCAGACGTGGAACATATGCTCCCTTTGTTATGGAATGTGTGCGCTTCGGACACGGAGCAAAGCCCTTTGTTATGGAATGTGCGCGCTCCAGACACGGAACAAACACCTTCGTCATTGAAATAAGCGCGCACCCGCCTTCCAGCCAAACCCCTTTTGTCATGAAATGAGCGCGCCCTCACTGTAAAGCGCAAGAGCCTTTTTAATGTATATGCCTTTGTCTTGAAATTCATGCCTTCTGTATAAAAGACGCCTCCCTTCATTTAGCGGGAGGATTTCTGCAGAACCTCCACTCTGTTTATTCCGGTCGATTTCAAATAAACGAGTGTACGAAGACAGTAGGCTTTTACTCTTTCTTCCACCGACTATTTTTTCCACGACAATTTGGTGTCAGAAGTGGGATGCCAAGCGGGCCGCTGAGATCCGGATGACGGGTTGGCCACCTGAATCTGCAGAGATTCATCCTCACTACCTCGCTTAGCATTTCTGAGAGAGAGGACTTCTACCTGAGATCTCAGTCGACCGTGACGGCATCTCCGAACTCGCTCTGGGAAAAGTAAACGGTGAGAAGTATTTTTCTTCCAATTCTATCCAAAAGATTAAAAGGCTCAGATTGGAGCCCATAGGATAAGACAAATTTATACCAAATTCTAAAACCTAAATGAAACGAAGATTTTTTTATAATTTTATAGTCAACTGTCTTCATTAATTTTCTGGTTGATGTTCTGAAAGAGATTGCTGAAAGATGCGATCATATTGCTTAAGCAAGATCGGGTATTTGCGCGCATCAGAATGAGATCGAATTGAATCAGTGAACTGGTGGACAAAAACCAGCTCAAACATTGATTTAGATCCGATCAAAATCTGTATGTTCAGATAACAAGGTTTTGGTGTCGAAGAGAAGAGATTATTTTTATTGTTTTTTGTTTTCTTTTCTCTCATATCCTGGATACTCGGGACATAACGTACCATAACTTCCAGGAGGCCAAAACCAAGTTATTCTAGCTGCATCCAGAGTTGTGAGTCGGCGCTGAGGCAAGACCAATTTTTTGAAGTCCCGTGAGCAAAAGGCAAGATCGGGTTGTAAACGCATTTAGCAATGTGCATTTAGTCCTGTGAGTAGACGTCACAAGATCAGGTTAACAGGCATGGGTAACATGTTAACAATAAGGCACAGCAACCAGAAAATTAGCCAAATTAAAAAAAAAAAAAAAACAAGAACAAAATAGATTCGAATTTAATTATATTTATGAAAGACAAATACGGGAAAGATTCATGTGAATTTGTCTACTATTGGAGTGATAATTTCGGTTTCCCTGAAGGGGGATCTCTGAGTGCAATTCAATTAAAACAATTGCGTGAAAAGTTAACTGAGGATAGAAACCGACAACTAAGCACTAACAAAAAAGTCAAATCACACAATGTCCAACAAATGATAAGAATGGATGAATGCTTAAAATTGTGGGAAACTGAATGTGATAAGCGTGAACGCCAAGAAGCATGCAAAAACCTAACTGCCTTGAAAATAACAAAAAACAAAAAAAAGGAAAAGAAGGACGAACTTAATGCAAAGAATGATAACACTGCTCGTAGTTCTCTGTATCCCTCTATGCAGGGCCTGTGGGGATCCTCGGTCGACGCCTCACTGGACTCCACCCCTCCGCCTTACCAACCACCACCCTCTACACCAGCAGACCAATCGGGAGCGGCCAGACGTGGCCTAGTCCCTGATTCATCGGCAGACGGCTCCTCCTCCTCTACTCCTACTGCAGACCAGACCCACACGTCCCTGAGACCTCCCACCTTCTCTCTGTCATCACCTACTGGACACTCATCCCTCATCCCCGATATCCAACCCAATAACTCTGAAATTCTTTTCAAAAACTCTAAATCCTTCCCCCCTTCACCAATGCACTTACGCTCAGCCACAAATAAGGTGTTCACTGCCCCCATGGTTCAGGTTGCCGGACCACAAGGGCTACCCGCCTATGTCTACCGTCCCTGGACTGTGGATGACATCATCGTGGCCTCTAAACACCTACCAAAGCCAGAAAAGGGCAGACAAGCCCTTGCCAATGCATTTAAAGACTTCATCAGAGACTATGTCCCCACATCCTCTGAAATGTCCAGAGTTCTCCTCAACCTTCTGACCCCAGCTCAGTTTGCCCTGCTGAAGCCACAATTCCTCCATCACCGTCAACCTGCAACTCCAAACTGGCCCACAGCCAACCTACGTGACGGTGACATCGCAGACGACATTGACTACAGAAATTGGGTCACTAACTTCCTCCAAGCCCTCCGAGATAGCTTCCCAATCGCGTGTGACCTGTCAAAAATCACAGCGTGCACCCAAAAAGAGGGAGAGGAGGTGGACAACTACCTTCTTCGTCTCCAGTCGATCCACGATGATTACAGTGGAATGACTAAGCCTGATCCCTACCCCGGCCCCATTATGACCCCCTATGAGAGTCACCTCAAACAGAGCTTCCTGAATGGACTCCTGAGTCCCCTGAGTGCCATGACAAAAGACTCCTGCATCGGGTGGCAGAAAGCTTCGGTGCGTCTAGATGACATCCTGAGACACGCTGACCATCAGCACAAAAGACTTAAAGACCAGGAAACGACCGACAAAAAGAAGAAAGATGACATAAACCACTGAGCCCAGCTGCGCCTGCTCCACGCTCCTACAGCATCCGCTGACTCTCCTGCCGGATTTCTTTCCTGCACCGATCAGTTCCCCAAACCCACCCAACCGTTCAAGTGACACCTGCTGCTACTACAAAAAAAAAAAAGGGACACTGAACCAACACCTGCTTATTAAAACCACACAAGCGCAGAAAAAGAGGCAACTATAGAGACCAAAGAGGAGAGTACTCTAAAACCCATTATTCGGACTGAAAGGCGAAGCAGGGTGTAGATCCGGTGGGCACGTCGGAGGAGGAACCCCCCCTACAAACAGATAAGATCGCGATCCCACACACACACACACACATACACATACACACACACACATTATTTCATTGCCCAACTGAAGAAAACATTTTAAATCTTCCTCTGTTTAAAATGACAGTTGCTGGTAAAAAAAATATTGTTTTTATTGTGGACTCTGGTGCAACTTTTTCAGTGGTTAAGTCAGCTGATTTGCCTGGTACTAAACTTAGTGGTAAATTTCTTTACTCTTTGGGTGCTAGTGGCACAGAAATAAAAGAACACTTTACAGTCCCTCTATCTTGCTCTGTTGATAATCTCCCCCCATTAAAACACTCTCTCCTGTTATCACAGTGCTGCCCTTTTAATCTGTTGGGCCGTGACCTCATGCTATCTTTAGGCCTCGGGCTCCGGTCCTCCCCTGAAGGCATGAAGGTAATTTCTCCTACCACCTGTTCCTACACAATGACGAAGGAGATCATGACTTCTCCTCCCACCCTTGTATATCAATGGTGGACTTCTGTAGACGAATCCCAGCCCCTAATTACCATGGCAAAAGCTAGAGTTCCACGAACTGTTGTTTTCATGAGACCACAAAATGTTCATTGTACCGTTTGGATAACATCAGAACCTGACTCCGAGTTTGAACAACAGTTCTTCTCGGATCTAACTGATGTTTTGCAAACATGCAGCCTTTACTGGTCTGCAACGCGCAGCGCTCTTTCTGTCTCTCTTACCCCCCTACTAACCACATTTTTTAAGGTACCTGACAGTGATCCTCACATCTCGCTAGCTAAGTCTAAAACTGACCAATGGAAGGATTTGGGACCCTGGACTCGATCCTGCAACTTAGCTACTGATTGGACACCCACCCCAAATCCATTGGTGTTCTCCTCCCCCTCCCACACTGCTTTCAAAAACCACCTGCTCCCATCAGCTGACATGTCAAAAATCTGTTTGTGGTTTGAACGCTTCTCCTCTAGATCCTGTTCCCCTTTCACTTCTGAACTCCCCTGACTCCACCCCTGATTTGAATTCAATACCGCCTTCTGTCTGGACCACTCATAAATATGATGTAGGCCTCATCAAAACTGTGAGTCCCTGATAGTATGGAGAGCCCCATGACTGTGTGACTGAACTTTCTCTCTCCTGCACTCCCCGACCTGACTTATCTGACCTCCCCCTTGACAACCCTGACTTAATCCTACATGTCGATGGCTCCGCCTCTCGTGACCCCGCCACCAGTAACTGCCGTACCGGTTATACTGTCTGTTCAGACCATGACATTGTAGATCTCTGTCTTGCCATTACTATACACAGACCGCTGAACTCGTTGCTTTAACACGTGCCTGCATTCACCATCTGGACGGATTCCAGATATGATTCTGACATCGTTCACGACTATGGCCAGCTCTGGAAACACAGCAGATTCCTCAAGTCTGATGGAAAGCAATTTTAACCCACTCTTTGGTTGTAGATCTACTAGACTCCATCCTTCTCCCAGAACGAATTGCTGTCTGCAAATGTTCTGCTCACACTAACTCCCCTGACCCTGTTTCTGTAGGTAACACACGTGCTGACGCAGCTACAATGAAATCCTGTTTGCAGCTCCTCCTAATGTAGGCCTGAAACCCCCCACGGCTCCTCCTCCCAACACAGCCCTGTGTGAAGCCAACATGCTAACCTACTGTGCTAACCTTTCAAAGACCCTCTCAGACATTCGTTCTCAGGTTGCTGTTGCCCTCCCGAGCCCTGCTGAAGGACAACTCCACACCCTGGTCCCTAGTGACTTTGTGCTGAAGCTTCAAAAGACAGAAGTGAAACCATCAGCGCTGGGTTGGCCCGTTCCAGATCCTCCTGACCACACAAACTGCTGTCAAGATTGCTGAGAGAGCCACCTGGATTCATGCCTCACACTGCAAGAAGATCACTCCTCCTCCTGACCAGTCGCCCAACTTCAACCAACCAGACCCAGACTACACCTCCGTGAGGTCGTCGCTCACTAGCAAGATCAGTGCGGAATGAAACAGTATCCCACTGCAACAGTAACGTGCCAAGTTCCACCGCTAGCCCCTGACATGGATCAACCACACCCCTGACACCCCAAATGGGACCCGAAATGGTCTCTAGGAAACGCCACCAGCTGCCTCATCCTCATAGCCATCCTCTTCGTCGTCCCGATTCTTCGAGTATTGTTTACCAATCATGGTGATCCATACAGGATCAAGAGAAGGGAAGTGTGGTGGAAATTTTATATTACACTCCTTACTTTCTTTGTAATTCTTTGGATGCAGCTTTACTTTTGACCAACTCCCCCTACATGAGGAAGCAGACTCCCCCCCCCCCCCCCCCTTCACACCCTGACTCCAGCCTGATAAATGACACCTTCTCTGTACTATTGGCGACGTGAACAAAAGAACGTCGCCACAAGGACTGCCGGTCAGAAGACACGTCTATTGTAAAATGCATATCTCTTTGTCACGAAAACAGGTATGCCCAGACGTGGAACATATGCTCCCTTTGTTATGGAATGTGTGCGCTTCGGACACGGAGCAAAGCCCTTTGTTATGGAATGTGCGCGCTCCAGACGCGGAACAAACACCTTCGTCATTGAAATAAGCGTGCACCCGCCTTCCAGCCAAACCCCTTTTGTCATGAAATGAGCGCGCCCTCACTGTAAAGCGCAAGAGCCTTTTTAATGTATATGCCTTTGTCTTGAAATTCATGCCTTCTGTATAAAAGATGCCTCCCTTCATTTAGCGGGAGGATTTCTGCAGAACCCAGTTAACACAGTTAAATCCTCTCCATACATGTCATCTTCAAGGTCCTCATCAGCATCCCCAAGCAGCTGTGTGAACACCTTATCGTCTTGCATAAGCATTTGATGGGATACTCCTCGCTCGATGGCACGCATCATAAGCCCTCGCAGACACGGGATGATGCAACACCCACAGAGTCCCAGGGCAGCCACAGAGGCTATAAGAGCACAAAGCACTGAGATGATCAAAGTTTTCCACTTACCAAACATATTATCCAACCAGCCCCACATAGAGTCGTCTATGCCAGAATTCTCTGCCAGTTCCTCCCGAAGGGACCGCAGGCCTTCTAACGCTTTAGTAACCGTGCCATCAGGAGCGGTGTTATTGGGGATAAAGGTACAGCACGTTTCCCCAAAGAGGGCACATACTCCACCTCTTTCTGCGAGGATCATGTCCAGAGCCATTCTGTTCTGCCATGTCATCATGGAGGAGGCTGATAGTTGCTCAGCCACACCAACCAGTGCATTATGGGTAAAGTTAACAAACCTCTGCTGATTGTAATACAAATAGTTAATCCAATCAACATTTTTATTTATTGTGGGCCACAAGAAGATGGACTCAAATCCAGCGGCAATTTGGTCTCGGGCCTTGTATTCATTAGGAACACCGCGTGGAACACCTATGGCGTCCAAATAAATCCTGTCGTCAAAGCTACCCCCCGGTGGGGATCTTTTAACACGACTGGGGGTGACATGGGAGGGGTTGAAAGGGTCTATAGCAACCTGAATAAACGAGGACAACATAACATGAGCGCATAATCCGGTCCAGTTTACAGGTAACCTGGATTTCAACTCCCCATCCCCACAAATCCAGTATGAGTCTGGAGCCGGCTTGGTTATTTTACTGAGCATATATTTCAGATTCCGAGACGTTTTACATGTCCAATTCCCACTAGAGACCTGTGTTTCAGAGTCACTACCAGTGGAGATGGTGATGGGAGTAAGCCGGAGGCTGCATTTATCTATATCGTGTACCTGGAAAATTTTAGAACAATTTCCTGTAAATTCACCGACATTGGTACCATTACATGTGTAGTTATAACAGGTAACACTAGTATTAGGGGCAGGAATAACATGAGGAGGAGGGGGCAGGGGTGAAGGCTGGGTTTCCTGACAGCGACCCTGCCAGGAGCCAGGGGGCGGTTCTGTCATAGCGACCATAGAACAATGTAAACCACAATAACTGCAGGTGATGCACCCATCAGTATAGATCAACATTTTAAATCCTAAGCGAGTCATATTTTCAGAGGGGTTTGGCTCTTTAAAGCTGGTATTATAACAGGAGGACACACAGTTGAGGATATCATCTTCACCAGGAATAGAAACATAAGTAGAGGGAACCTTTGCAGACATACATACAATACAATCTTCTTCAGTCACAGCCCTAGCAGAATAGTTAGCAAACTGATACCACACATTTTCCTGGATCCAGCCTGCACGAAGGGGATTCTTCACAGAAGCGGCTCCGACGGATCGTGTGTGACGGTCGGCACGCGTTGTCTCCGTGTTCCACGTCACCAGGAGGAAGGAGGCACAAAGCCAGAAACAAAAGAAGACCAGAGGTCTCCACATCATTGCCACGTGGAGGGTAGACTACCTCACACGGGAGCTGGTCTCAGGGATTATTCTGCCCTGTGGTTGAGAAACCAGCTGGTTGTTGGTCTTCAGGAGGTGTCCCTAGGAACCTTTTGCAGTGGCTGGCGTGGATCCAAGTTGCCCTCTCGGCCACCTTAACAGCTGTGTGAGTGGTCAGGAGCACCTGGAACGGTCCCAGCCAATGCTTAGACTTCCAATGCTTCCTCTGGAGATCTTTGACCAGGACCCAGTCTCCTGGCTTCAGAGGATGAAGAGGTCCTTCAGCAGGTCTGGGCAAGGCAGCCTTCACAGTTGCCTGAACCTGAGAGAGAGCTTTGGAGAGGTTGGAACAGTAAGTCAACATGTCACTGTCGCACATGTCTGTGGACAGTGCCCAACCTGTGGAGGAGGTTCCAGTCCAGTCTGTGCTGGTCGTCCAAACAGTACCTCATATGGACTGAGGTTAGTCTTAGTCCGCCGTCGCATGCGCATGGCCATTAGGACTAAAGGAAGCGCTTTAGGCCAGGACAGACCTGTTTCCTCACAGCATTTAGTGAGTTTGGCCTTTAACGAGCCATTTTCTCTTTCTACCGCTCCTCCAGACTGTGGATGGTAGGAGCAGTGTGTTTTCAGCTGGAACCCAAGTCTTTCACTCACCTCAGTCAGAGCTTTATTGACAAAGTGAGTGCCTTTGTCACTAGTGATCTTACCTGGAATTCCCCATCTGGGAATGATCTCAGTCAGCAGGGCCTTTGCTTCTGCACTGCTGTCTGCATGTTTTGTGGGAAATGCTTCTACCCACTTTGAAAACATGCAAACTATCACTAGGCAGTATTTCTTACCTTCTGATGGAGAGAGTTCAACAAAGTCCATCATGAGGTGATCAAAGGGGTACTCTGGAGGTGGGTGTCCAGCTGTGGCTACTTGGAGTGTGCGACCTGCATTGTTAGTTGCACAAACAAGACATTTTTTACAGTGATTTTCTGCAGCCACAGAGAAGCCTTTTGTGAACCAAATGGCAGTCAGCTGATCTAACATCCTCCCTTTAGACACGTGGCGTAGCGTGAGTCAGTGTAGATTGTGACAGACTGACCTGCAGCCAACTTACAAGCCTCGGTGAGGGCCACCAGCTCAGCAGTCTGAGCAGAATAGTGAGCTGGCAAAGTGCCAGAGGCAAGGGTGGCATAAGAAGAGCAAACTGCATATCCCACCCTGTTCCGGCCCTGAGAGTCTCTGGAGGAAGAGCCATCCACAAACAGCACCAAATCTGCATTTGGGAGAGGAGAGTCAGGCAAATCAACTCGTGGAGAACAAATCTCATTCAAAACTTGATCACAGGAATGAGGCTCTCCATCTTCCTCTGTAGGAAGGAGTGTGGCAGGGTTCAGTGTGTTGCAACGCTGCACAGTCACGTTGGGCATATCCAGGAGGACAGAGGTGTAACGAAGCCACCTGGCAGCTGAAAGGTGTGACGTTTTCTGCTCCAAAAGAATGATGGACACAGCATGTGGTACCATAACAGTGAGAGGAGAGTAGCCCCCCACGCTCCGAGAGGCCAACACAGCCTTTTCTGCAGCGGCCACAGCTCTAAGGCAGGTTGGGAGGCCTGCTGCAACCGGGTCAAGCTTTGAAGAGTAGTAGGCCACTGGCCGAAGCCTGTCACCATGCTGCTGCAAAACGACAGAAGACATGAAACCATGTTTTTCATCAACCATCTGGACAAAAGGTTTGTTCGGGTCTGGCAGTGCTAGAGCAGGGGCGGAGAGAAGCGCCTGTTTTAGAGCCAGGAAAGCCTCATCCGCCTCGGTCGTCCACGGGACAGCATCTCCAGCAGCCAGCGGAGAACCGTGGATGCAGGCATTCAGAGGAGCCTCCAGGGTGGAGTAGTTTGAAATGAACGACCTGCAATAGCCAGTCATACCCAGAAAAGACATCAGTTGTTTCTTTGTCACTGGTTTTGGAATGTCCTGAATGGCTTTTACTCGAGCATCAGAGAGACAGCGAGTAGAATGGGAGATAACATGTCCCAGAAATGTGACAGTGGTTTGAACAAACTGCAGTTTCTTACGGCTGGCCTTATGGCCCTTCAGGCAGAGGTGTTGGAGGAGTGCCAAGGTGTCTGCCTGGCACTGGTCAGCTGACGGCGAGCAGAGCAACAGGTCATCTACAAATTGAAGCAGAACTGAACCTGGAGTCAAACAAAGATCAGAAAGAGAGTCTCTGAGTGCTGCATTATAAATTGTAGGTGACTCTGTGTAGCCCTGACACAAACGAGTGAATGTGTAAGGACGACCTTTGAACTCAAATGCAAACCAGTACTGGGAGTCAGGGTGTACTGGAACAGAGAAAAAAGCGTTAGCCAAATCAAGTCCTGAGAAGTGGGTGGCGTCAGATGGTATCTGAGAGAGAATAGTGTGTGGATTAGGCACAGTGGAAGAACGAGCTGTCACAGCTTTATTTACAGCTTGGAGGTCCTGCACAAATCTCCACTCGACAGGTTCACCTGGCCCGCGAATCTTCTTCACAGGGAAGAGAGGTGTGCGGACAGGTGAGGTAGGACAGGGAACAATCACACCTTCTTTTAGCAGAGATTCAAAAACAGGAGTAATTCCCTCAACAGCCTCAGGCTTGAGTGGATACTGTTTCTGGCAGGGCCTGAAAGAAGATTTAGGAGTAATGACCACTGGTTCACAGTCTTTAATCAAACCCACATCATATTTAGACCGAGCCCACAGCTGAGGAGGGAGTGTGTCCAAAACAGCTGGGGGCGGGGAAGAAGCAACTTCAGAATGAACCAACAAGAAATCAGTTTCACACACCAGCTGCACTGTACGCTGACAGTGAACAACAGAGGGCGGGGCCTGTTTAAACACGCGTTGGGAGGGGGAGAACACAACATCAGGCTCAGCGCTCGGAACCCAGTCTCTGATAGTATGGACCCGATACATGAACCGACCAACATCTTTCCAATGTTTCTGTCTCGGTTTGGAGAGAGAAACATGTGGAAAAACTTCCCCCCTCATCCGGAACAACTTCTTTTGTTCAGGTGTCGAAGACACGGAGAGCGCACAAGAACAATCATCCCAAAACACATGTGTAACAGTGAGTTTATCATTTGTCTCTCGGTAAAACACTTTTTCATAATCAGGATCTGGTCCACCTTTGCTGAAGAACGATATGCAGTGCAACCCTCCCTCCCTCATAAAAGATGAGTCTGCGTGCACGCGAGCGTGACAAAGGCTCACCCAGTATGAGGAAGTTGGTCCCGCGCTCAATTTCCACTGATAAGCATACGACGGGGCGGAGGGGCTGTTGTTGCTGTGGAGGGACACGCTGAGGAGGACATGAGTCCAGATCCATATCCACCTTCAACGCATTTAATGCCTGTGAAACAGAGGCATAAGGGAAGAGAGGTGAAATATCACCGTTGTATGGTGGAGGTGCAGGCGGTGAAGTCTGTGTTTTTTCAGGAACTGAAGCATTATCAGTTCTGTTCCCAATATCCCCACTTAAATCTGTCCCTCCCCCCATTCGTTTCATCTTAGACTTTCTATCTCTACTTTCAGCTTCTTCTTCCAACATTTTCAAACATTTCTGATGTTTTTCAAGTTCCAAACGACGTTTCGGCTTTATTCTTTTCTTAGATTTTCTCAACTCTTCCCATTCTTTTTCAATTTTTTTCTTTGACCTTTTGTATTTGCGTTAAACTTAAACTTCCCCCTTCAGGAAACCCAAATTTCTGGCACCATTCATTCACACATTCCACACAATCGGGCCCATATTTATTGGTCATGACTTTACATATTTGACTGTCTGGAGAATTAGGTTTACTAGATCTAGTTCCCATTTTCAGACAGGATCGTCTCCTGCTGGCCTTTCTGCCTTAAGTGAGTCCCTCTTCACAGGTGCAAAAGTGCTAAAATACCTTTAAATTTTTGTTTCTTACCTGAGACCTTCTGTCTCAAGCAAGAAACCCCAGGGAGCGCTTTATTTTATTGACACTGGGTGTTCTCAAAGCTTAATATCACCCACAGGAGGAATCAGACTCCCGCGTCTATCCCCCCCCAACCCTTTACCCAGACAATCAAAATGAAAGGAGCTCACCGTATTGCGCTTCAGATCACTTCCAAGGGAAGGATCTTTAGGATTCCAGCAGTGGTCCAGGCGGAGCGGTCCAACCCAGTCCCCAATTGTCCGTCAAAGGCGGCAGGGCTGCGGCAATTTGGCCTCAGGATGATCAGTCACCAGGTCTTCTCGTCCGCCGGGAATCATGTGTGGAATCCTGTTTGTGATGCCAAAATGTTGTGGAAATTATTTCTGTTAAATAATTACGGTACAGGAGAGCTCCGTTTTTGAGAAGTTTATTAAGCTGTACAGCTGAGAATCACACAGTTGAACACAGTCAGCAGAGTGAGTCTGCATTGATTAATTACACACAGATCTTATACACTTGCATGTCCTTGAGCACAAACAGGGATTGTTCTCTCCCTGCAGAAATATAGTTCCCTCCTTACTCCTTATCTCCAGCAACTACCGGAGACTTATGATTACCTTCTGTGAGAACCATCCTCCACCAGTATGCAAGTGACAAACCAGACAGAGTGAAAAGTACTGAATGAACAATGAACAAGCAACAGATAATAGCAAAAGACACTATAATAACTAACTTAAGAAACTATATTTCTCAATTTCCCTTACAGTGGTCATTTTTGTTTTCACATGCAACATCTTGCAATATGCCAATTTAATATTTTTATAAATTTGTCTTAGTTGTGCCTTGAAATGACATTTGCCATGATTTGGTGCTATGTAAATAAAACTCAATTTAATTTAATTGAAGAGAAAAGAGGGGACAGACCAACACAACAAACTACAAGAATAATGCAGCACTGTTGTGCTTATGAGATACTTCTAATTAATAAATGTAGATTGATCTTAAGGAAGAAAAGAGAAGAAGAGGAGTGAAAAAGGGGTGATGAGCACCACTCAGTGGATCATGTTGGGGTCCCCCTGCAGCAGGTCTACAGCAGCAGATCCAGGATGAAGCTGTGTTGAAGACCAGCTGCTCCAGTCTGGTCCTGCAGCTGCAGCTGTGACTACTGGTCACAACTCACTAAATTTTACATTCATTATATGTTTTACTAAACAGAAACATTTTAAGTTTGGTTTTAAAGGTGGAGGTGGTGTCAACCTCCTTAACCCAAATCAAAAGTTAGTTCCAACTAACTAAGTGTGTTCCCTCCACTCGCCACCCCTCCAGGTCTCCCCTGCTCGGCCCCCCTCCCCCAGTCCATAGTAAGGCCCCAAGGACTGACCCTTCAGTCCAGTCGCCTGACTCTACTTGTGACAGAGCTGTTGTGGCCGTTTAATCCGTCCACCCCCCCACTGACGTTCCTTTTCTCTTTTGTTGTAGTGAATTCTGGGGCGACATGTAGTGACAATAATATAATATAATAATTCACCATCATCTTTAAGAGTAAGTCTAGTCACTATTATGTGTTAACAAGGAACTTAAGTTGATTAGTTTCTAGTTCAGTTAATAATAAAAGTGATGTGTTTCATGTTCAATACCCAAATGGAAGGAGTAACGGTAGTTTAGTGGTGCCATTGGTTACAACAAACACGTTTTCAAGCACTCTCGTGGTTTTGGAATAAAAAATGAAAATATAATTTATATTACAGAATAGTTAGAAATACTGTAAGTGATTGAAACAGGGTAAAAAAAAAACTAATGGTAACACATCAAAACTACAGTTTATACCGTTATACCACTGGCATATTGCAATACATTACATGTAAAAAGAAAACTGCAAAACTGAAAAGAAATGAAAAATTGAAGAAGAGAGGAAATAAACCCTTTAAAGTAATATTAAACGTGGAAGAAAAAGTTGACCATAAACAATGGTGTCTTCAGTGTCATCTCTAACTATAAGATCTGCTCCTCTGATTCAGCAGGAGGAGGTAACAGGACCTCCTAAACTTCTTTCTGCAGCACATGTTTTGTCCAAGAAAACGTAACACAAAAGAAATCTCAGATGCTTTGTGAGATTATAGTGATGCTTTTAGGCCCTCGTGCAGTGATCATCACTAAGTACCTGTAAGAGCTTCACCCAGGAGCTGTCTTCATGTTTTTTTGGTTGCATCAGGAATCAAATGGCACCATCAGTGATCACTTAACAGTGCGGATATATCTGCTCTAAGAACCTTGCTCTCAGTCGTCTATAGTCAGAGGAAAGAAACAGTTCATTGACACCTTAAGTGGACCTAGTTGACATTACATTACATTTAGCAGATTTTTTTTTTAAAGTGAATCACAATAAAGGAATACAATCAAGTCATAGTAACATAGTCGATTACGAAGTAGGTGTCGATCGCATGAGTATACCGAGTGCAGACACTGTATTGTAATAGACCCCATATAAATAAAACTGAACTAAAAAAAATTAAACCCCAATGAACAGAGGTGTGACCGTCTGGGTTCACTAAATACCAGACACGGCACTGCATCCTGAACATTTTGCAGTGGTTTGATTCCTCAAGTTGGAAGGCCAGCTAGGAGGACATTGCAGTAATCAAGGTGGAATATAACCATGGCCTGTACCAGCATTTGACTTCTGTATTGAATCAGGTACAGTCTGACTTTTATGTTCTAGGGATCAACATAGCATGACCGGGACACCGAGGCAATGTGGTCAGAGAAATATAACTGCTCATCAAACATGACACCTGGGATCTTTCTAACCTTCATGGGAGTGACTGTACTTGAGTTAATATTTCTGTCGAGGCTGAATGAATGATGGGCAGAGATAACTAGGACTTCGGTCTTAGATGGGTTGAACGTGGTGGTCCTTCATTCAACCAGACAGATCAGATCAGATCAGATCAGAGAGGCAAGCTGGGATTGATGACATATCTACATATATCATGCACATACTATATCTTCATATCTCATCATTTCTTACTTCTTCATGTCTTACATCCTGCACACATCTTCATATCTCACACATACACATACACAAAAACATGATATTCCTGCTTTAAAGTAGATTTCTTGCGTACGTATAGGTCTAATAATTAGATTGTGAGCAGACCTGGAGACTGGCCCTGGGCGAAGCAAACTGTGATGTTCTATGTTGTCATTGTATAATCACTGAATAAATCACTAAATACAGATGAACGTTTCCTGACATGAGAGTTCAGTTCTGTGTGATTCTGTGTATACAGGACACCCATGAGTTCCTGACCCTGCTCCGATTCAGAGTCTTTCTCCTCAACTTCAAGAGAACAGTTTCTTTGAGCAACCTACACTTGTCCAGAAAAAGACCACCTGGTGTTTAGGATGCATGACACCAGGACGTGCAAAAGGTGAGATGATACAGTGGAACCCTGCACAGCATCATTTTTATAATCCCACCGTCATCTGTTCTTTCTCATCAGAACCTACAGAATGTCAATCCTTATCAGATTCAGAGTCAAGTTTATTGTCAATTCTACCACATGTGAGACACATACAGAGAATCGAAACTACGTTACTCTCAAACCCACGGTGCTACACAATAAATACATTCTAAGATAAGGTCGAAATAAAGTATATTGTTTTGAGGCAGATGGCATGTTTGAACCAACCTAACATGTCCTCAGATCCTAACTTGTTCCAGTAAAAGTATAAAATGACTTATTCAGAGTTACAAGACCATCAGCTTACAGGAGGCGTGTCTGTGTCTTAATCTGTTTTACAACAAGTAATGTCACTGTCACTGCATTTAGACATTTCTTGTGTCAGCAGACAGATTATCAGAGGAAGTGGAGGGTTAATCAGATCCACTCGTGACTCAGCTGATAATCAAATTTAGTATACTGAGGAACTGACACATAGAAAAGATTGCAGAAATAAAACGTTGTGATGTACACTTATGCCATGATGTCGGGAGTATAATATCTAATCTATTTTCTTTCTTGACCATAGCTTAATAAAAATCAGCTATAGAGGCAAGTTTAAACTAAGTATTCTTTTACATTAATATCAGTCAAAAATATATGTGTTATGTCATTGTCATAATGTAGACGTATAATAGAAATACAGCCCAGTCCCAAACGTAAGCTCCTGTTGTAAACTGGTCAGTGAAGCTTCAGCAGCTGTGGTTGAGTTGACAAAAGCTGCTGAACTTGTATTTTGTTTTCTTGTGGTCTTTAGCTTTCTCAACACATCGTAATAGTAAATGGGAGCATGTTGACACAGCAACACAATGTTGCTTGTGTTTGTTTGAAAAAACCTTTAAAGTTATATATTTGGAACTCAATAGAAAAGTACTAACAAGTAAAAATAAATGCACAAATGAATGTTTACTTGTATAGTCATCACAGGTTTGATATTAAACCTCATACAAGGTGACATTAAAAAGGCCTTAAAAGTGTCCTTTATTTACATGTTTGTCTGCAGACACCCTGTTAAAGTAACTTTTGATGATAATAGCATGATAAAAGTCCTCAGAAAGCAGCAGTGAAAAGCCGTTCAGACTTCTGCTTTTTCTTCTCCAGTGTGAAACTAACAGGGAGGGAAACAGTGGGAGAGCAGGGAGAGTGTTCAGCTTCCTGACGGCCTGGTGGATAAAACTGTCCCTCAGTCTGCTGGTTCTGGCCCGGAGGGTCCGCAGCCTCCTCTCTGATGGCAGCAGACTGAAGAGGCTGTGTGACGGGTGGGCGGGGTCTCTCACAATGCTGAGGGCTTTGCGAGTCAGACGGCTGCTGTAGATGTCCTGAAGTGAGGGGAGAGAGACACCAACGATCTTCTCAGCTGCTCTCACGACGCGTTGGAGAGACTTGCGGCAGGTTGCGATGCAGGATCCGTACCATACGGTGATGCAGCTGGTCAGGATGCTCTCGATGGTGCCTCTGTAGAAGGTGTACCTGATGGGGGCCGACGCTCTGGCTCTCGGGAGGGAAACAGTGGGAGAGCAGGGAGAGTGTTCAGCTTCCTGACGGCCTGGTGGATAAAACTGTCCCTCAGTCTGCTGGTTCTGGCCCGGAGGGTCCGCAGCCTCCTCTCTGATGGCAGCAGACTGAAGAGGCTGTGTGACGGGTGGGTGGGGTCTCTCACAATGCTGAGGGCTTTGCGAGTCAGACGGCTGCTGTAGATGTCCTGAAGTGAGGGGAGAGAGACACCAACGATCTTCTCAGCTGCTCTCACGACGCGTTGGAGAGACTTGCGGCAGGTTGCGATGCAGGATCCGTACCATACGGTGATGCAGCTGGTCAGGATGCTCTCGATGGTGCCTCTGTAGAAGGTGTACCTGATGGGGGCCGACGCTCTGGCTCTTCGCAGTTTGCGGAGGAAGTAGAGATGCTGCTGTGCCTTCTTGGCGAGTGATGCGGTGTTAACAGTCCAGGAGAGGTCCTCTGAGATGTGGACACCCAGGAACTTGGTGCTGCTCACCCTCTCCACAGCAGCACCGTTGATGTTCAGAGGAGCATGCTGGGTGTGTTGTCTCCTGAAGTCAGCAACAATCTCCTTGGTCTTCTCCACATTCAGGGAGAGATTGTTGTCGCTGCACCACTCAGCCAGGCGACTCACTTCGCTCCTGTAGTTTGACTCATCGTTGTTGTTGATGAGACCCACCACAGTCGTGTCGTCCGCAAACTTTACGAAGAGGTTGGAGCTGTGCATCGGTGTGCAGTCGTGGGTCAGCAGGGTGAAGAGGAGGGGGCTCAGCACACATCGCTGGGGGGCCCCTGTGTTCAGTGTGATGGTGCTGGATGTGTTGCTGCTGACCCGTACTGCCTGTGGTCTCCAAGTCTGGAAGTCCAACAGCCAGTTGCACATTGAGGTGTTGATCCCCAGCTGGTCCAGTTTGTGAATGAGCTGCTAGGGGATGATGGTGTTGAATGCTGAACTGAAGTCGATGAAAAGCATTCTTACATAAGCGTTTCTGGTGTCCATATGTGTGAGGGCTGTGTGGAGGGCAGTGGAGATGGCGTCGTCAGTGGACCGGTTGGGGCGATATGCGAACTGGTAGGGGTCCAGAGAGGGGGGGAGAGCAGCCTTGATATGATGCATGATGCATGTAGCCTTCCACTGCACAGTTCACTACCACACATACATGTAATTGTAGGAACAATCAGAACAGGTTACATATTCTGGTGGTGTCCATCAAGACCCCTTAATACTGAATTGTTCCTGACTCCAGTCAGTAAGGGAGAAGGAATCCACAAACCTGTTTCTGGCTCTGATTCCTGGAGGATCCAATGAACAGATGCTGGAAAACTATCTAAATGTAAGATCCACCAGTCCTCATTCATTCATACCTTCATGTACATTCACCACTTCTGGTTGTGTGTGTGTGTGTTTGTGAACATGTTGTGGTTATGGCCATTCGTTAATAAAGGCTGCCACCGATCACCCACTTCAATATTCATATGGTACAGTTACACACTGGGTCACAATCAGAGCGCCCCCGTGCCACCATGGAAGACCCGCCACTGCTTGCAGAGACACAAAAGGATTCTCTCACGATGGCCAAGTTTCACTTCCTAATAGCTGACTCCTGGACCTTCACTGCCCTCCTGACTTTATATCAGATGGATAAGCCTGTGATGTCATTCATTAACATGAATAACATGCACAGGATTTAGTGTGTAACATTTTCATTTAAAATCAATAACTGCCACTATGCAGCCTGAGGACATTTTAATGATGCAGTTTTTCATGTGTTTCATTTGTGTCATGTTCTAATAGTCTGCTCACGAGGTTTGTCGAAGCAGAAATCTTGAAGTCATCACTGCAATGCAGATAACTGACAAGAAAGCAAGGAAGCAACTAAAGGATGTGGATATTTGCTTGAGAGCAGAACCCGTCATGCAGGTGCGGTTGTAAAATTCAAGTGTTGATTTGTTTTTATTTCTTTATATAAAACTGTTAGTCAGTCATTCGGGTCTCAGCCTATGTTAGGAACTCCAGAGTAGAGCCACCACAAAGAGACTGGTCTGTTTGACTCAGATCATCCAGAAAATGCAAGATAAGGTCAAACTAAAGTATACTGTTTTGAGGCAGATGGCATGTTTGAACCAACCTAACATGTCCTCAGATCCTAACTTGTTCCAGTCAAAGTATAAAATGACTTATTCAGACCACCAGCTTACAGGAGTTAACATTAACAGTAAAATGTAACTGCAGAGTTGAAGAAGTGGTTGAACTTTCTTCAACTTCGTCTGTGTCTTAATCTGTTTTACAACAAGTAATGTCACTGTCACTGCTTTTAGACATTTCTTGTGTCAGCAGACAGATTAACAGAGGAAGTGGAGGGTTAATCAGATCCACTCGTGACTCAGCTGATAATCAAATTTAGTATACTGAGGAACTGACACATAGAAAAGATTGCAGAACTAAAACGTTGTGATGTACACTTATGCCATGATGTCGGGAGTATAATATCTAATCTATTTTCTTAGCTTAATAAAAATCAGCTATAGAGGCAAGTTTAAACTAAGTATTCTTTTACATTAATATCAGTCAAAAATATATGTGTTATGTCATTGTCATAATGTAGACGTATAATAGAAATACAGCCCAGTCCCAAACGTAAGCTCCTGTTGTAAACTGGTCAGTGAAGCTTCAGCAGCTGTGGTTGAGTTGACAAAAGCTGCTGAACTTGTATTTTGTTTTCTTGTGGTCTTTAGCTTTCTCAACACATCGTAATAGTAAATGGGAGCATGTTGACGCAGCAACACAATGTTGCTTGTGTTTGTTTGAAAAAACCTTTAAAGTTATATATTTGGAACTCAATAGAAAAGTACTAACAAGTAAAAATAAATGCACATATGAATGTTTCCTTGTATAGTCATCACAGGTTTGATATTAAACCTCATGCAAGGTGACATTAAAAAGGCCTTAAAAGTGTCCTTTATTTACATGTTTGTCTGCAGACACCCTGTTAAAGTAACTTTTGATGATAATAGCATGATAAAAGTCCTCAGAAAGCAGCAGTGAAAAGCCGTTCAGACTTCTGCTTTTTCTTCTCCAGTGTGAAACTAACACACGTTGAGGAAGTTCTGTGGTACATCTCTAAGCAGCCTGTGTTCATCATAAATACATCTGGCTTCCTCGCAAATAAAAATATACGGTAAGTTGACAGTTTAGCAGTTTTACATGTTCAATTCTGTTGCAGCTCAGAGGTTCTTGGAGATCAACTGCATTAACATAAGAAATGGAGGACATTTATGTCCAGGATAAATATGAAAATCCTGTCTACGCAGTTTCTTCAACAGTTCACACAGGAACTAAGAGACCTAAACAGAAGTAGTTTACAGTCTGTTGTTGTTTGTGTTTGTTGAGTTTATTTGTTTAACTGAAGCAGTTTTATTTCTTCCACAGTAGTTTAACAAATCAGACAGTCTTAGAGAATATTTGCATTCACACAAGCAATGGAGGAAATCTATGTCAACCTGGAATATGAAAAACCTGTCGACGCAGTTTCTTCAAAAATTCAAACAGGTGAGATGAACTGACAGAGAGGTTAAAAAAATATTAATGGTTTACAATTTTTATGGTAGTTTAATTTATTTGTTCATCTGGTGTTTTCTTCATTCAGGTTCAGGCAGCTCAAAGAGGAACAGATATTTAGGTGTTATTGTCTTTCTGGTGCTGTTGAGTTCTGCCCTGCTGGTTGGACTCGTCGCCGTCGCTTACCGCTGTGAGTTTTGGAAATGTTTGTCAAAAGATTGAAAAAAGCTTCAACGTTCAAACTGTATAAAACATCATAAGATACCAGAACCACAATATTAGTTTCTTATTCATAGAACATTTCTGTTTGTATTCCTTTTACGTACACCATTTGGTTTTGTCCAGGGAATGGTCCGCCGCGGCACCACGCCACGACCGCTACCCTACTTTTTTCTTCAGTCTTTATCAAGTCTGAACACTTTTGATACGATGGTCAAAGTAACTGCTCAAATGCACATATTGAAAGTAATGTAATAGTACTTAATCAGTAATCCTTTCCATACGATAACCAAGTCTGATAAAAGTCTGAAAACCCTGGACACATCTGTACTGTAGATTTTATTCTGTTTTCCCAGAAATAATTTTCCAGATATTTCCAGGCAGTTTAAGATGTTTGGTGTAATATTGTCTGTCACGCTGACAGTTAACACCCAGAACCACAGTGTGTGACACATAACTAAGTTCAGCTTTTATTTCTACTAACCATCCTGAGTTACTGAACTCCTTGATGGTGACACACAGATGTATAGATACAAATTCACTTTTAATTTGTTGCAGTTCTGCACAACAAAACAGTTTTACTTTGACTCTGGCCTTTTTACAGCATGTCTCACTTTTATTCTTCTTTTTCAGACCATGACTCAGTAAGTGAGATGTCAAAACTCTCCGACGTCCGAGATAATCTGACGGAGCGTCTGCAGGCCAGTAATGACAAACTTTCCTCCATGACTGAAGCGAGAGACCTGCTGCATGCCAACCTCACTGAACTGACCAAAGAACTGATCAAGCTTCAGACTTTGCCTGAACTGAGTGAGTCCCTGAATCCGGTCTTAAAATGTACTTGACTGAAGAAAATAGTTTCTGTGAGACAAAAAGACTTGGGTAAAACTTGGGTAAAAAGGATCCAAGCCAGAGCGACGTCCCTCAGCTCCTCCGAGGACTTGCCTTATCCATTAGTGCCTTGCAAGGGACAGGATCTATGTGCATGCTAGAAAGCGCCAGTCCTAACAGGTAGCATCCCCAAATGATGAGGAGAAACTCAGCTAGAAGGCTCTATCAAGCTGAGCACCCAAACAAAACAGTTCAACCCCAAACAGGTGACAAAACCATGAACACAGCACATGTGCACGTCAGTGCTCCTGCTGACTTTACCACACAAACAAGGTGTCAATATTGAAACCATCGCTCCACTCATGGCCAGTCAATTTTGCTTTCTTGCTCTTCAGTTTTTGTTTCATTATAATTATTCAGTGAATCATTTTGGCTTCCACTGCACAAAAACTTTAAAAAGAAATCGTGCAGGCTCCCTGCTGCTGCATCCTCGTTTACTTCTGTACACCTGATGTATGTGCGTTTGACATCACTTCGTCTTACTGTGAATGCTGTCACTGCTGTCAGCAAAAGCCTGATCAAAACAAAGTCTGTTGACACATTTAAAATACTAATGTGAAAATCACAAATTAAATAAACCAAATAATGTGCAACCAACCCTTATAATTGTGAAGATTTACTTCATGGCTTAGTGGATTAGTGTTTAGCGTTGTTGGGAACCCACAAGGGATTTGTAAGAATAATTACTTAAGTAAAGTTAAGAATAATTATTCAAAGGAAGGAGATATGTAAATGATTTGTTGTTGTCGTTGTTATTATTGTTATTATCATATTTTTGTATATGTATGTATTTATATGCACAAATAAGTATGAGTATGTAGGTATTTCCGTATATATATGGGTTTCTATGTTGTTGGTGTGTGTGTGTGTGTGTGTGTGTACACACGTGGATGTGTGTGTGTGTAAATACTTGCATATGCATAATATGCATAATGCATATTACTACATAGATAACTTTTTAAATACTGCCCCCACACCCTCAGAAACTCAGGTATGTAATAGAGAATAGAACACTCCTCCCCCTTTCCTCTGTCTTCTTTTTTATTAACACTCTATTGTCTTGTGTCCACTTCAAACACCACATCACTACCCTTAATTCTTTTATTTTTTTTTTTTATTTCCTTTTTTCTTTACACACACCACAACATAGGCACCACACTGCACCACCACTGTCTCGTCTCTCTCTTTCTCTCTCTCTATTTCCTTTTCTGATTTGATCACATACCACACCCGGTGAGTTTGCCCCTCTCTGGCAGAATTTAGTTACTTATTTATTTATTTTTACTTTTTTTCTATTATTGTCTTCTCTTTCTTTTCTTTTGTACTTCGTCCTACTTAGGGATTAATAAAAGAAATAATTAGACTGTCATTAGGGCCGGTGAAGGGTACACATTTGTACACACACTGCACACACACACACACAAAAAAAAAAAAAAAAAACTTGATTACAGATAAAAAGGCATATATATATATATATATATATATATATATATATATATATATATATATATATATATATATATATATATATATATCTTTGGGTCTTACCAATTTGGTATCAACCAATAATATATGTGCAAACAAGGGAAAAAAAAAAATCAACAAAAGGTATATTTTTTTTCAACTTTTGTGTTGCTCTTCTGAAATGTGAAAACGTCAGAAACAGATTGCAATTAAAACTTTCTTCTTTTTTTTTCCATGCAAGGAATTCAATTTACCAAATCGTTATGGTTTGGCTAAGAGACAGGGGATCTGTCTCAGTACCTTAAATGACACTCAAGACAAGAGAAAAAACACAGTCATAAGACACGACTCCAGTCAGGACGGACATAAAGACCTGTAAACATATGCAACATTGTTCTAAGAAGCATTTTTGGTTGTTTTTGGAGAAAACACACATTTAGATTTAATAGATGAAAACAATAGCTGACAGGCTCATGGAAGAATTATTTTTAAATTATTCATCATGATCATTTAATTAATCTTGTCAGTCAGTGGGACATTTTGACGAGAACCTCTGTATGAGGGCCAGGAAGTATCTCTCAATTGCTGATCTGTAATTTCTTTTGTTTTAGACAAAACATGTCCTGCAGGATGGACGAAGTTTGGTTGTTCCTGTTACTTTCACTCTACAGAGTCTGGATCCTGGGATGAGGCCAGAGAGGACTGCAGAGCCAGAGGAGCAGATCTGGTGGTGATAGACGACACCAAAGAACAGGTATATTGCTTTTTCTCTCTTCAATACGTTACTGCCATATATTATAAATTGTGCTAATTATGTTTTCCCATGATAATCTTAGCATTTTCCAATAAACTTTGTACAAACCTTAATGGATACATGTTTGTCAAACTTAATTTCCATGTTGACATACGACAGACATTTATCTCCACATTCATAAAAACATTAACTTGGATCGGTTTAAACGACAAGGAAGAGGAGGGGACATGGAAATGGGAGGATGGAAGTGCTACGAATCTGACGTAAGTGTTCACTTTGGTTCAGTTTGACAGTAACTCAGAGAGGATGCTGCTTACTTCAGTTGTGGTTCAGACTGGTCCTTTGAAAAAACAAACATTTTTAATGCCTGTAATATGGAATCATAATATGTAATGTAATATGGAATAAATAAGTGTAATGTGGCAGACTCACACAAGCTTTTTCAACTTCCCAAATATATACAGTGGGCTGCGTAAGTTTGGGCAGCCTTGTTAATCTTCATGATTTTCCTGTATAAATCGTTACTTATTACAATAAAAAACTGATATTTGAGAAGTGAAGCGAAGTTTATAGGATTTACAGAAACTGTGCAATAATTGTTTAAACAAAATTAGGCAGGTGCATAAATTTGGGCACCACAAAACCGAATGAACTCAATATTTTGTAGATCCTCCTTTTGCAGAAAAAACAGCCTCCAAACACTTCCTATAGCTTCCACTGAGATTCTGGTTGAAAGTATGACAGCATGATGGAACCAGCACACATACCTCAAGCAGCTCTGTTTGAGCGGTGGGTGGAGAAAAGGGTTCCTCTGCATCAGTCCGTCTGCAGCGAGATGATGTTGTAGGTCTTTGTTCTGTGGGTCGACTCTGACTGTTCTCACCAGTTGTCGCTTCTGTTTATCCAAGATTTTTCTTGGTCTGCCACTTCGAGCCTAGACTTGAACTGTGCCTGTGGTCTTCCATTTCCTCAATATGTTCCCGAATGTGGAAACACACAGCTGAGATATATAAGAGATATAATATTGAGATTAAATATCCATGTATAAAAAATAGCAGCGACCTTGCGAGACAGAGAAACCTTGAACCTGTGCTGCCTGCATGAGGAAATAGCCTCTGTAAAATGCACCTGCTTAACACACAGATCTCTCCAGCTTGCAAATACGTAGGAAAGTGTTGGGATAACATCCCAGTGTTCCAGTCACTGTCTTACTCCTTTGTTGTTTGTAATCTAGAAATATTTATTATTTGATTCTCAAGACAAAGACGACCTGGGCAACGATTCTCTTGTTTTCTAACCTGACAGGTTCTGGGACAAAGATCAGCCTGATAATGGAGGTGGAATCCCATACTATGGAGAGGAGGAGTGTGCACATTTCAGAGATTATGACAGAAATGCATGGAATGACATTTCATGTGCAGATTCTATGCAGTGGATCTGTGAAAAATAAAATACTTAATCAATTTTAAATTGATTAAGGATTACAGTTATTCTTTTTCTATTTCAGAAATACTGCTAAATACTACTAAATATTAATATTTGCATCTTTGCAAGCTCCGACAGGTATAGAAAACGGATGGATGGATATATATATATATATATATATATATATATATATATATATATATATATATATATATATATATATATATATATACAGTCAGTGAAAAACATAGGACACCCTGTGCAAATCTGGGGACTTTTTTGACATTTGTTTATACATGTTTTATACATATTTTGTGGATCTGGAGAAAGCATTCGACCGTGTCCCTCGTGGTATTCTGTGGGAGGTGCTCCGTGAGTATGGGGTCCGGGGCCCTTTGCTCTGTACAACCGGAGCAGGAACTTGGTTCGTAATAAGTCAGACCTGTTTCCAGTGCATGTTGGACTCCGGCAGGGCTGCCCTCTGTCACCGATTCTGTTCATAATTTTTATGGACAGGATTTCCAGGCATAGCCAGGGACTGGAGGGGGTCCAGTTTGGGATCCACAAGATTTCATCTCTGCTTTTTGCAGATGATGTTGTCTTGTTGGCTTCATCGAGCCAGGACCTACAGCATGCGCTGGGATGGTTTGCAACCGAGTGCAAAGCGGCTGGGATGAGAATCAGCACCTCTAAATCCGAGGCCTTGGTTCTCAACCGGAAAAGGGTGGCTTGCCCTCTCCAGGTAGGTGGAGATGTCCTGCCTCAAGTGGAGGAGTTTAAGTATCTTGGAATCTTGTCCATCTTAAGTGAGGGAAAGATGGAGCGTGAGATTGACAGACGGATTGGTGCAGCGTCTGCAGTTATGCAATCGATGTACCGAACTGTCGTGGTAAAGAAGGAGCTGAGTCGTAAGGCAAAACTCTCAATTTACCGGTCAATCTACGCTCCCACCCTCACCTATGGCCATGAACTTTGGGTATTGACCGAAAGGACAAGATCACGGATACAAGCAGACGAAATGAGTTTCCTCTGCAGGGTGGCTGTTGCGACCCATCAGTCAGACTCAGACTCTACAGGCGTCAGTTAGATTGATAAATGTTAAAGTTAATAACCAGATTCCTAAAGGACTTTTTTGCTGACAATTCTCGCACACACGATAACGAGTTACGTCATGTTGTCGTTCATCTAAGATGCCCTCCATCTGATTTTCTATCTGAGACGACCTCTATTCCAGATAACTCCGCGGTCTTTCTCAGAGCCACCACTACCCAATGTGGTCCCCTAGGCCAGATTTTATATGGCGCTTCTTCCATCGGTGATTTACGTGTGCTCACAAAATGTTGATTAGCAGATGCAAAAAAGCAGTAAATTGCAATTTAATATGGCATGTGGGAATGCTAAGTTATGGAGCATCAATAATAATAATGTATACTTTAAAACTGATCATCCATCCATTTTCCATAATCGTTTTATCCTTTGCAGGGTCACGGGGGTCTGCCGGGGCCTATTCCGACTCATTACAGGCTGTAAATGAAAATGATTTCATTATCCTTTAATAACAGCTGAGACAAATAACTTTTGCTGCGCTTTACAAAAACATCTCAAATTTGAAACTTTACTGGTTGCAAAGCATTTATTGTATTAACAAAAGATTGCAAGAGGCTAAATATGACAAATAAAGTTATTTTTTCGGCCTTTTTTGGCCTTGCTTGGTTTCTTAAAACCTGCTTGTGTAAGTCATGATAGCCTTTAAACTATTTTCGATCATCATTAAATTGATTGCAGACAGCTGACTTGATAACGATACTTTTGTTTCACAAAAATGACTAAATATACCACTTTGTCTATCCATCTATATGTTTGCCTCATCCTTGTCAGGCTGTTGGAAACCTACTACAGGTAGAGGAGGGGAGGACACCCTAGACAGGTGCCTGGTTGTCACAGAGAAAGTTGACCTGTTGGTTCAGTCCCTCAAAGCAGACTGGTTACCACAGCAGAATAGCACAGTGTGCACGTTGATCTGAGACAGGTTTTATGCCGGATGCCGTCCTGAAGAAACCCTGAAAGCAGGGGGAGCAGGAACTTGAATATCATATCTTGTCTTTGAGATATTCTGAGACTTTCTTATGATGCAGTTTGTGCAGATTCATATTTGCTCCTTGATTTCACTGCTCTGCTGACGCACACACTTTCAATGATTTGTTATGATAATTAGTTATTGTTTAGTCTTCATTATTCTGGTTCATGATCTAATGAACTCAGTTTCAGTCCGGATAGTCACGCAGTGAGTGGTGCCCTTCACCTCCTCTGTTTCTCTTTCTCTGTCTCTTCTTCAACTCAACCCTCATTTATTAACAGTATCCCATAAACCTAATTGTGGTCCATTGTTCTTGTAGTTTGTTGTGCTTGTCTGGCCCTTCTTTTCCTCTTCTGTGCATGTCCTGCGGACCAGAGCCTCAGGAGCTGCTTGCTGACCTGCAGTTCCGCCTCTGACCATCCCAGTGTCTGCCTTCACCTGTCTGTATGGATGTCTGTTGGATACTTGCTGACATCCTGACCTGCAGTCCTCATCCCCTTGGATCACCGTCTATCCATATAACACCCACATACACAGAAGTCTAATTGGACTACTGATGATAGTTACTATTGTATTCTGTCTTGGACCTTTGACAGAGTGTCTATGTCTCTGTTCTCTCTTTACTTCCTGTTCTACCCAGCTGGCCTTCGGCAGGAGGGTCCCCCCTTATGATCCAGGTCCTGATCCAGGTTTCTTCCCTCTTAAAGGGGAGTTTTTCCTGCCACTGTTTGGCTTAAAGTTTTTCTTCCACTAGGGAAGTTTTTACCTGCCGTTGTTTATGTAATAATTGCTCGGGGGTCATGTTCTGGGTCTCTGGAAAGATCCTGGAGACAACTTGTGTTGACGCAATATAAATAAAATTGAATTGAAATGATTTCAGAATCCAACACCCAGCCAATCCAATTACGCTGATGGCGCCTTTCTGGGTTGTTTGTATGTTTTTTCAGGTGAACTCAAAAAGACTCACACTGGGTCTTGCCAGCTTCCAGGGGAGGTTTTTAACGCTTTTGAACGCTGGCTTTATAATGCATACTTTAAAACAGAGTTTACCTTAAAGTTTGATGCAGAAGACTTCCACTTTGTGCATTTTGTCTCTGTAGCCTACAAAATTTCGATAGCAGAATCTTTAACAGCGATGATCCTGACATTCAAAACACTGCACTGGGGCTGCATGTTGTTATTAAACTTGGCATCGTGGTTGTTGACATCACTTCTTCTTCCTCCAGTCTGAGGTCTTTGGGATAATGTTAATAAGTTAATTAAGTGCCTGGCTGACTGAACCAGATTATTCTGACTACCCTGCCATCACAAAATACACACAAGACAAAGTAGCAGCTTAAAATGAAGCAATTAAGAGGAATTTACAATTTATGAGAAAGATAACTTTTACCAGAGAAAAGTCTGCACTCCTTTTCCATAAAATTATCCAAACTGCATGAACCACAAGTCAATCTGCAGTTTGGCAGGGAACTGGTATTTTGGATGATGTTGTAATGACAACATGTCTAATAAAAGGAAAGTGTGGATCGGTAGGGGCTTTATCCACAAGAGGAATACGCTTTAGTCAAATAGTAAAATTAACAAGAGACTGATGAAGACAGGGTAGGCTTCACAATATCTCCTCCTAGTCTTCATCAGAACCTGGCAGCAGCATTCTGGACCAGCTAAGGTTTCTCCGTCTGCTTCTGGCACAACTACAAAACAGGAAATTTACTCTAAAAGAGGACAAATTTAGTATCATTCTAAATCCCAGAGTTTAATGGATGCAATAGCAGTAATCCTTGTGTGCCATATGTAAGTAAAAGGATAAATTAAGTCACATGATCAACACAGTAGCTGAGCTGATGGCAGTGCGGTTGTCAGCAGTGTTGGGGAGGTTACTTTTAACAAGTAGTGTACGCTCGTTACTCGTCACTTCTTTAAAAGTAATACGTTACTCTACTTAATTACCCTCTAACTGTTTTACGTTATTCGTTAGTTTTACGTTACTTTTGTGTTACTTTTGTGTTGCTTGATTTTGGGCTGGACTCCATATTGTAAGAGCCTACGTTACCATCTAGAAGACTGTATTGAGAGCTTTTTAAACGTCAGAATCCGATTTAGCCCGACATTATCCAAAAACTGCTCATTTGCTTTTTGTCAAACATTAATCATTTATACATGTGGCATCTTTGGCATTTCATGTAACTGGTTAATTACTTTTATTATAGACATAGTCAAAACGTTTCCACACCTCAGACTTTGCTTTCGTTGCCGGTACATAAAACTTGGAGCATCTTGCTGCATTTTGCGCTCCACAAGACACAAAACGGATGGCAAGCCGGAGCCCTGAAAATGGTTGAAATGAAGGCCAAACCGGGGTTCGGGCAAAGAACTTCAGCTCTACAGTGTGAAATGAGAGCGCTAGACAGTTGTGCAAATGTAAATCTGAGGAGCAGTGTCGCTGCCAAATACAGTATGTCCCTGGGAAAGTAACGCAGAACAGGAACATAACTACGTCTCATTACCAAGTTTTTGGTGGTAATGCGTTACACTTCCTTTCCCCCGAAGAAGTAGTTACGTTACTGTAACGTGTTACACACAACACTTGTTATGAGGAATGTCGGAAGCTGGCAAGACCCAGTCTGAGTCTTTTTGAGTTCACCTGAAACATTATTCTCGAACCAAAGCAAAGGCAAACTTAGCTGCACTTCTCATTCGTCTGAAATTGCTCAAACAAACGTGAGCTGGATCATAAAGAGGCGGAATTACAAAAACAGAAAGAAAAATTTGAGCTTGAAGTGGAGATGGCCACAGCTCAAGCTAGGGTGGAGGTCTTTCAAGCCTCAGGAAGTAGTGAGAAGAGCAGCAGACGCAAGACTTCAGATGGCATGGAGTCCTACATGGCCAGAGGGGTTTGTGCTACTCTCAAGGCAGAGGTTGCAGAGGTATATTTGCCTCTGGGCTGCTCACTGAATCTGAGTGTTTCACTGTCTGAGACGTTTCTGACCTTCCTGGACTTAAAATACAAAGTTAATATGCTACAATACAGTAAACAAGGACTCACTGAAGTTTGACATTTGACATTATGTATAAATGTAAACATTTAATGCATATTTCATTTTAGTGCTGAATGACATTTATTTGAGTCAAAGAGATTAGATGAAGATCATCTTGGCAAATAAGCAGGTATTTGGTTAAAGAAGTTTTCAGGTTGATAATTGGATGAATGGATTAAAAAATGCATCGATGGGAAAAAACTAATTCTGACACACTTTGAAGTACAAGAGAGAAATGGACTCAGTTTTTTAAAGTCCTCAAATCAGACTCATTTACATGTTCATAGTTTTATTTTGGAAGTAGACTAGAATATCATGAAACTGCTGAAAATGTTTGTTGTGACAGTGACAGATGAATTCTCTACGTATGGAGACTGGAACTGGAAATACTGTGGATCTTATTTCCCTCTGATCCAGGATTATTTTACAAATAATAAATTCCTGTGAAAAAACTGTTCAAGGCTGCAAAGGACGTTTCAGTCATCGTCCTATATTCATCATATGTATCCTACATAGAAATGGAGGCATGTTAAAGCAGCACAGAGTTTTTCATGGTAGAAAATCTGTTTCAATTTCATTTGCAGGAATATTTGATTACTTCCACGTAGTGTTGTCTGGTTCTTGAGGATTCTCATTCATATTGACAAAAACCAACTAAAGCAACTTCAGGCAGTCTCACATCCCACGAGTTTTTGTGTGTTACTATGCATGCTGACATGTAAAAAATAATGTGTCTGTAGACAGATAAAGAGTGCTGTCTGCAGTTTGCGGAAGCGTACAACACCTGGTATTCCCAGGCAGTCTCCCAACCAGGTGCTAACTAGGCCCATCCAAACTTAGCTTCTGAGACCATATGAGATCAGGAGTGTTCAGGGTGGTTTGACTGTAATCAACAACTGCACCTTGAAATACTTCTTATATAGTGTGGAACAATTTCTCCCTTTACATCTCATGTATAAAACGGAGGTAAAACCTGTCTTCAAGAGTCACGTGGAGCTCATTCACAAGTGGATCTGGTCGGGTCCGAGTGGATCTGAAATCCTGCAGCCTGCCGTGGGTCAGTGTCTCAGGAGGAGACGTCCAACTTCACTCCCACATCTTCATCGCTGTCGTCTTGTCACTTGTGTTGCATTTTGGACAGACTGTCGAAAACAAGAGGCTGTGAACAGGAAACAGCTGACATGTTTGCACAGCCTAGAAGTGGATAAACTAAAGAAATAAACTATGTTATTTACCTTTCCATTTATTTTAACAAGTACTTCACTTGTAAAATTACACCACACACATGTTTGTGTCGTTTGTTCAGATCAACAACAGAAACGTGACAGCAGACGTCTGTAAAAGTCAGTAGTGAAGCCGCTGCCGTCGCTTTCGCTCACCACCAACACAGTAGATGGCGCTGTTGCTACATTGGGGAAGGTGCGTTTGTTCTCGTGGCTGAATGGTTAAGGCGATGGACTTGAAATCCGTTGGTGTTTCCCTGCAGGTCCAAATCCTGCCAACAACGGTTAGAGGTATTTCCTTCTCAAGAAGAGGATTGACATGCTAGAGATTAGATCTCTTCATCATAAACAGCATCATTTAATACTCAGTCTGTTTACATCACTGGTGATATTACGTGCATTTTTACACTAACATGCATTAATATAAGTAACATCAGTCCACCTTCACTTCATTTCCTGAAGAAACAGATATTTCATGTAAAGTGGTGAGCATGGCTGTTGTCAAAGTTATGAACATATATAAATATATATTATTACATGATTGCCTTAAGTTGTAATTCTCTGTTGCCTGTATTTACAAGATCGTGGTGCCAGGATTAAGATATACAGGATGTCAGAGCCAAATGGGCCCATAGCGTGTCTGTTTCCTCACCTGACTACATTTGCATACAAGATGTCATGTGACTGCTTTGTCCTCCTGTGAATAAAAAGACCACAGCAAGGGGGGACGATGGAGGATGGCCAGGAACCGCCATTGGTGATACACCTTTGGCCTCTGCCTTTCCCCCCCTTTGCACAGGTACGAACAGACTGCTGTCTCTGCATGGGTTATTTCTAAAATTGAGAGGTTCTGATAACCCTAACAGCTGTCCTCCAACGCAGTTGACTCACATTTGAATTTATTACCACTAGATTAATAACCACGTATTTCACCGTCTCCGCTCCAAGTACTAATCAGACTGCCTCCGGTTTAACTTCTCAAATCAGATGAGATCAGGCGTGTTTAGGCTGGTCTGGCTGTAAACGACACGCACGTTTCACAACTGTCTTTTAAACAAACACTTACTACGTCTGCTGTAACTATTCTGTTTTCATTATCATAACCAAACACAAACATGTGTATGGTGTCGTTTGATCACTGAATTACGTTTTGGACTAGGACTGACCAGTTTACAGGTGAACAGAACAGATAATCCACTGGAAGATTCACAGCACAGTTTCATCTTACTAGAACTTGATCAACGATGCTTCTGTGTGTATCAATTATGTCACATCATCCTTCCTCAAGCAGTCTTTACATCTTCAGGGCGCCAGACTACATCAGAAACAGCAGAGTGGTGCAGAGGAAGCGTGCTGGGCCCAAAACTCAGAGGTCGATGCATCCAAACCATCCTCTGCTAGTTGAAATCTCATACGTCAAGTTATTCTTTCTTTGGTATTTTGATGGAGGTTTTCACTCTCTGAATTTTTGTGAAAAATCATGAGAAATCTAATCATAGTTTATTTATATCACACTACTTTTTTAATCCGTTCAATTCTGATGTGTTTTCCTCCATAAGCTGCTGTAAATTCTCACCTACACAGAAGATATTTGGGTCATCAGCAAACAGAACAAAATGCAGTACTTTTCACACTTTGCATATGTCATTTATATATCAAATTAACAGTTTCGGTCCCGATACTGACCCCTTCTCAGTGACCACTTTGGCTTTGAGGGTCACAGTCCAGTCACTGTCCTCCAACTTTTACTTCCTGATGGACATTTTCTCTCATCTTTTCTTCAAATATGTTTACTCTTTCATTGTCTGAATTCATGTCTTCAGGGTTTTGAGAGATGACAGAGACTTAAACCAGGCAGGAGTGAGAACAAACACTGAACTCTGTACATTCACATGTGAAAAATAATGTAGTGGTGGCTATGATACCGGTGGCCCTGTTGGGGGGGTGGACCAAGGATGCCATGTTCCCCAGGTCTTTTCCTTTTCTGAGTCTGGTTATATGTGTGGTTTTGCTGTTTCTGCTGTTGTTTGTTCACCCTGTCACAATTGTTGTCTTATTGCGGTGGGTGGTGTTCTGGTGGTTGGTACATCAAACTTTAGATCCTGGATTCAGATCCTAGCAGCAGGACCTCTAAACTTAACTGACTTGGGGTGAGAGGAAACATGTTAAGTTGTCAAACATGACAGTGTTGTTCCCTTGACTAGAACACAGTGCTTTGTCTTGTGGTCTCCTAGTACATGAACATATGTTAGTGAGGTTTAGGTTACTGTCAGAAGGATGTTCTGTGGTGTGTTTGTTCACAAATCCAAGAGACTTCAGGGAGGAGCTGTATTTGTAGGCTCTGGATTTTTTGATCCAGCTGGGATCATCTTAGTCATTCCTGAGACAGAAATTGGGATCCAGTTCAGAGTAAAACTGGTGTTTATATGTTGGTGGCAACAGCGCAGTGGCTTAGTGGTTAGCACTGTTGCCTCACAGCAAGAAGGTTCCTGGTTCTATTCCCCTTCATGTGTGGAGATTGCATGTTCTCCCTGTGCTTGTACTCCAGCTTCCTCTCACAGCCCAAAAACATGCATACTAAGTTGATTGATTATTCTAAATTGACCGTGAGTGTGAGCATGTGCGGTGGAAATTTACTGAAACGTCACATGACTTACAGCTGTATAACTCCCTAAATGGCAGAGCAGATTGTCTCACAGACTGACTCTGTGGTGGACATTTCCATCGCCAAAGTCACTGAGGTAGTCTGTAAACTCCTTGGTGGCAGGGCACCAGGGGTGGATGAGATTCGCTCTGAGTACCTCAAGTGTCTGGATGTTGATAAAGATAAACCTGATATCACTGAGTTCGTACTAAAGGTAGTTGTTTTATTCACCTTTAGTCCGGCTTTTCCTTCTGTCATCCTGTCTGTTCATACAAAGAAGTAAGCAGCGGTGTGTTTTTCTTTCCCCCTCCTCAGGCCTCACAAGTCTGCAGCTACAATAACTCCATATTGCTCCATGACGACTGCAGCAGCTTGTTCTGTCTCATGTTTTCAACGTCTTTACTCAACGGTGCTTTGTCCTGCTATAAGATATAACTTTGTTTTGAAGAGATGAGGTGAAAGCAGCAGAAGTGACCTGTGGACCGTGGTCTGAAATGAAGGACTCTGTGTTACCATGACGACTGAAGACGGATGTAGGAACTGTGTGACATCAGCAGTGGTTGCAGCAGGACAAAAGGTGAGTTCAGGTCATTTTGAATAACAGTCTGTCAACAGGGGATCAGTGGTCTGGGGTCCGCCAGTAGTGGTGGAGTTCACACCTGAAGTCCAGAACCAGGGACCCAAAACTAAGCTAAGCAGAAGTTTCTCTGCATAATCTCCAACATCAACTGGAACTTTGCTGTCATTTGACTTTGTTAGATGAGACTTGGAAGTAGTGCGACTATCGTATCCTCCCTGGACACCAGGTACAAATGAGTCAACCTCTGCATCAGTAGCAGCACAAACCCCTCTGGTCATGTAGGATCCAGACCATCCAGACTTTTACATCTCCTGTCTTTCACACTGCTTCCCGAGACCCTGAGACCTCCATCCACCTGAAGGACAAGAGAGAGACACGTCCCTGCCTCTACAGATCCATTATGGGTTCATGCGTCTCCTGATTGGTGGAAGTTTTAAGAGTGACGAGTTGATCTTTTGTGACCTCCTGAGGTTACAGGAACCTAAAATGAAAATTCATTATGATCCTGACGTGAGTTGAACACACAACCTTCTGATTTTGACAGCGTTATTCCACAACAATCCAAAAGCACAGAGAAAAATCCGATATCCTTTGTGACATCATTGACTTCCAAAGATGTGAAGTGTTTTTTTTTTTATTCAAAAAACATTTGCTTTATGGCGGCTCGTTGGTCTAGTAGTATGATTCTCGCCTAGGGTGCGAGCGGTCCCGGGTTCAATTCCCAGACAAGTCCCTGTACTGAATGTTCTTTGTGCTTTACACTTTCAAGCAAATATCTGTGTGAGTCTTTTGAATGTTTTACCTGAATAACAAGATGAATTAGTTTGGTCCTGATGTGTGACGTTCCACATAAACTGTGGAAATCCTGGAAATCCACATCTTCACAGTCTCAACAGCTAAAAACTGAAGACCGGCACATTTTAACCACAAGGCAGATCCACGCAAATGTGTCTCTGTCACAGATCGGAACTCCAAGATCCGAGCCGCCAGCAAACACACCACCTGATGAAGATCACTCACACCTGGTTCCTCCTGCATTTAGTCTGCAGAGAGTCACCTCACCTCTGCCAGATCGTCTTTGTTTTCACATTGTTCGCTTCAAGCCCTTGTTCGCTTGCGTCATAGTTTCTGGTTTTTTGAATCTTATTCTGTCTGACCTCGTCTCTGCCTCATCCCTATAGGAAGTGTTTTGGATTTCATGGTTTCGACTCCTGTTCTGTCTGACCTGGTCTCAGCCTACCCCCTATCGGAAGTGTTTTGGATTTCATGGTTTTCGAATCCTGTTCTGCCTGACCTCGTCTCTGCCTACTCCCTATTGGATTGTTTTGGATGTCACGGGCCTTGGAATCCTGACTGTCTGACCTCGATTCTATCGGTGATTGTATTCGATCTTCCGTTTCTGGATCCGGACGGAGGACTTTGGCTTTCTGATCCAGGACGTCTCGTATCCTACGTCGGCTGTTCGGAACTGTCGGGGAATCTCCCCGAGAGCGGATTTGGAAATAAATATCTTTAAGACTATCCGTTGTCTGAGTCGTCCGTGGATCGTGACAAAACGATCTGGCCACATGGATCCAGCAAAGGATCAGGAGTGGAGATCAGGGGTTGAGTTGGCGTTTACCCAGCAGAGGGCGCAGATGGCCGCTCTCGCCGAGGGAATTCACCAGATCATGCAGAGACTCGCAGATCCAACTCTTCATCCACCCGTCCAGCAACCTCCACCAGTAACTACCATGAACTACCCACAAGCGTCTCGAGAGCCTCGGGTCGACGCTCCGGAGAGATACGGAGGAGAACCGGGGCAGTGCAGGGCCTTTTTGGTCCAATGCTCTTTACTGTTCGAACTACAGCCGTCCGCTTTCCCGTCAGAGAGGGCCAAGGTAGCTTATGTCATCTCTCTGCTGAAGGGGAGAGCGAGACTGTGGGGAACCGCTGAATGGGAACGGTCCTCCCCAAACTGCCAGACTCTTGAGGGGTTCTCAGCGGAGTTGCGTCGCGTTTTTGACCAGGTCCGGCCAGATAGAGAGGCAGCCCGAACGCTGTTCCACATAAAGCAGGGTAATCGCCGGATTACAGACTATGTTATACAATTTCGCACGCTGGCGGCGGATAGCCGATGGAACGCGGAGGCTCTATGGGATGTTTTTTATCAAGGACTCTCGAATCATATTAAAGACGAACTAGCAGCACGAGAGACCCCTAGAGACTTGAATGGACTCATAGATCTCGCCCGCCGCATTGACTCCCGGTTCCGGGAACGACGGCAGGAGAGAGGTTCCTGGGGTTATCCCAGAGAGACAACGGGTAGAACGGTTCCTGTTTCTCTGGAAGATACCGAACCCATGCAGATTGGGAGATCCCGAATCACGCAAGACGAGCGTGAGAGAAGAAGGCGGAGGCACCTATGCTTCTACTGCGGTGGGGCAGGTCACGGAATAAGCACCTGTTCAGTAAAAAGGCCAGGCTCAGTAGGGAATAGAAGGAGACTACTGAGCCGATCCTTCTCTGATGCTTCTCCTTCACGACCAGTCCTCTATGCCTTGATGGGAGACTCCGAACATAGGGTTCCAGTATTCATTGACTCCGGGGCAGATTCTGATTTTATGGACTTAGAATTAGCCCAGCGATTGGGTTTGAGTCTTTCTGAATTGGACAATCCTATATCGGTACGCGCTCTCGATAATCATGTAATTCATAACGTCAGGCAAAGGACCGAACCTGTACTGATGACGATGGAAGGGGGTCACCAGGAGAAGCTTGGGTTCTACGTTATCTCCTCACCGCAACTTCCACTCATCTTAGGACACACATGGCTTCAGACGCATAATCCATACATCAGCTGGCAAGAGGGCAAGATACTCAAGTGGAGCGTCAACTGTTTAACCACTTGTCTACGGGCCCATCATGAAACTCCACCTGCCCCGTCCTCCGGCACAGCAGAGACCTATCCAAACCTCTCCGCAGTTCCTGCGCAGTACCATGACCTCAAGGAGGTGTTCAATCGGGATCGTGCCGGTTCGCTTCCTCCTCATCGATCATTTGACTGTGCTATTGACCTGCTCCCAGGTACCACACCACCCCGAGGGCGACTGTATTCCCTTTCGGAACCTGAACGAGCGGCCATGAACACATACATCAAGAGCTCGCTGGCTGCGGGAATCATCCGTCCGTCGTCTTCTCCTGCGGGAGCGGGGTTTTTTTTTGTTGGGAAGAAGGATGGTTCTCTACGCCCATGCATTGACTATAGAGGGCTTAATGAGATCACTGTCCGAAATAGATATCCCCTGCCACTCATCTCCACGGCCTTGGATCAACTGCAGCAGGCCACGGTTTTCACTAAGTTGGATCTCCGTAATGCCTATCATCTGGTTCGGATCAGGGAGGGAGATGAGTGGAAAACTGCCTTTAACACACCCACCGGACATTATGAATATCTAGTCATGCCTTTCGGTCTAACCAACGCTCCAGCTGTTTTCCAGGGGATGGTGAACGAGGTCCTTCGGGACATGCTCAACACGTTTGTTTTTGTCTACCTGGACGATATCCTTATCTTCTCTCGGACTTTGGCAGAACATAAGCTTCATGTCAGGTCAGTTCTCCGACGTCTGTGGCAACACCGGTTATTTGTCAAGGCAGAGAAGTGCGAGTTCCACAGTTCCAAGGTCTCTTTCCTGGGGTTCATCATCACACCAGGTAGTTATGAGATGGATCCAGAGAAGATTTCTGCAGTCAAGGACTGGCCACGGCCGGAGAGTCGTAAACAATTGCAACGCTTCCTGGGATTTGCCAATTTTTATCGCAGATTTATTGGCAACTACAGTACCATCACGGCACCACTACATGCCTTGACATCCGTCAAGTCGCCTTTTCGATGGTCCCCTGCAGCGGAGGAGGCGTTCTCTACCCTTAAACACCGTTTTGTCTCTGCCCCCGTTCTTCGCATGCCAGACCCTCAATTGCAGTTCATTGTGGAGGTGGATGCCTCCGCATCAGGGTTGGGGGCCATTCTGTCGCAACGATATCCCGATGATTCCCGTGTTCATCCTTGTGCTTATTATTCCAGGCTACTGTCCCCAGCAGAGAGGAACTACACTATAGGGGACCGAGAGCTCCTGGCAGTTAAAGTAGCTTTGGAAGAGTGGCGACACTGGCTGGAGGGGGCGTCGCAACCTTTCCTTGTTTGGACTGATCACAGAAACCTGGAATATTTGAGGTCGGCCAAGAGACTCAACCCTCCCCAGGCCAGGTGGGCCCTGTTTTTTAATCGGTTTGACTTCTCTTTGACGTATCGACCAGGCCCCAAGAACGCCAAACCGGATGCCCTGTCCAGACAAAGGGATTCTCCGACGTCAGGTGAGACTGAGCCAGAGGACTATATTCTGCCTTCCTCCGTCAGGTTGTGTGCTGCCAAGACCGAGGTAGAGGAGGAGGTGTTCCGTGCTCAACCTGTCGAGATGCCAGGCAAGTGTCCGGCAGGGAGACTCTACGTGCCTCCACAATTGCGGTCAAAAGTTTTAGTTCTGTGTCATTCCTCCAAGTTTGCTTGTCACCCGGGGGTGTCTCGTACTGTTCATCTGGTGGCTCAGCGTTTTTTGGTGGCCTTTGTTCCAGAAGGACGTTCGCCAGTTTGTGGCGGCGTGCCCCGTGTGTTCCAGTGCCAAGACTTCCTGTCGTCGCCCCGCGGGACTCCTTCACCCATTGTCCATTCCCCGGCGCCCTTGGTCTCACATCTCCATGGACTTCGTTACAGGTCTTCCACCCTCAAATGGGAAGAGGGTGGTATTGACTATTGTGGACAGGTTCTCCAAAATGACACATTTTGTGGCGTTAAACAAACTACCGACGGCCAAGGAGATGGGGGAGATTGTAAGTACCAATGTTTTTCGATTGCATGGATTGCCTCAGGACATTGTGTCTGACCGTGGACCCCAATTCACGTCCCGCTGTTGGTCAGAGTTTTGTAGGCTCTTGGGGATTCAGATCAGCCTATCCTCCGGTTTCCATCCCCAGTCGGATGGACAGACTGAGCGGCTCAACCAGGTGTTGGAGACGGGCCTGCGCTGCCTTTGCTCGGGAAACCCATCCTCCTGGGATCGACAGCTTACTTGGATCGAATATGCCCACAACTCCTTACCTTCCTCTGCCACGGGTCTATCTCCCTTTCAAGTAGTTTATGGTTGCCAACCTCCGATGTTTTCCTCGCAGGAAGGCGCTGCTACAGTCCCGTCGGCTGGGGCGTCAGCACGTCGATGTCAGCAGATGTGGCGGCGGGCTCGGTGCATGCTTCTGCAGACGGCTCAAAGATATGCCCGAACGGCTAACCGCCATCGTTCGGAGGCCCCGGTATACAGAGTGGGGGATAAGGTGTGGCTCTCCACGAAGGACTTACCCCTCAGGGTGGACAGCCGGAAGCTGGCACCCCGCTTTGTGGGTCCTTTCCCCATCTCCAAGGTGATAAACCCGGTGGCAGTTCGCCTTCAGTTACCTCGTTCGCTCAGGACCCACCCCACCTTTCATGTCTCCAGAGTCAAGCCCGTCTTTACTTGCCCTTTGATGCCCGCCTCCAGACCCCCTCCACCCGCCCGGTTTGTTGGTGGCGGGCCGGTGTACACTGTAAAGCGCTCTCGGCGGGTGGGACGTTCCGTCCAGTATCTGGTGGACTGGTTGGGTTACGGTCCCGAGGAACGTTCCTGGGTACCGGCCCATCGGTTCCTGGACCGGAGTATGGTGACCCGTTTTCACCAAGCTCACCCTGATCAACCTGGTGGGTCGTCAAGAGCCGACCCTTGTGAGGGGGGTTCTGTCACAGATCGGAACTCCAAGATCCGAGCCGCCAGCAAACACACCACCTGATGAAGATCACTCACACCTGGTTCCTCCTGCATTTAGTCTGCAGAGAGTCACCTCACCTCTGCCAGATCGTCTTTGTTTTCACATTGTTCGCTTCAAGCCCTTGTTCTCTTGCGTCATAGTTTCTGGTTTTTTGAATCTTATTCTGTCTGACCTCGTCTCTGCCTCATCCCTATAGGAAGTGTTTTGGATTTCATGGTTTCGACTCCTGTTCTGTCTGACCTGGTCTCAGCCTACCCCCTATCGGAAGTGTTTTGGATTTCATGGTTTTCGAATCCTGTTCTGCCTGACCTCGTCTCTGCCTACTCCCTATTGGATTGTTTTGGATGTCACGGGCCTTGGAATCCTGACTGTCTGACCTCGATTCTATCGGTGATTGTATTCGATCTTCCGTTTCTGGATCCGGACGGAGGACTTTGGCTTTCTGATCCAGGACGTCTCGTATCCTACGTCGGCTGTTCGGAACTGTCGGGGAATCTCCCCGAGAGCGGATTTGGAAATAAATATCTTTAAGACTATCCGTTGTCTGAGTCGTCCGTGGATCGTGACAGTCTCAATCTGAATGGATCGCTTACTCAAATGACTCATTTCAGATCAGACTATCAAATATCTGCAGAACCCAGTCTGTGCAGAACCCCTCCCTACCTCGGTGGACATCGTAGGACTGACAGTGGTGTCAGTAGACGTTTAGGTGTTTTCTCCACTGGGGTCCAGCTCAGAGTCAGAGTCCCCTGATTTGTTGGACACAGAGTCGTTACTTTTCCCATTTACAAACCATTTAGTTTCTGATCTCTGATCCTTCAGCTTCCTCTTGAACTCCGTGCAGTTAACCTGCATTTCCCAGCTGAATGAAACATGAGTGTCTATGGTTAAATGTGGTGTACACATATTATTATATTACAAGCTATAACAACAGTTCTGTGGTTAAAGTTCAAAAAAGGTTTTGTAAGAGTTGTTGTGAATGTTAAACAGGACTGAGACAGAAAGGTGTAAATAACATGGTGGTGATGCTCACATCCAAAATGATTCCAGTGGTGGAAATAGAGCTGGATGACCCACATCAGTCGTGGAAATGCAGATTCAGCTTTACAGCTTGAACTTGGTTGCTCGTCCACTCTGTTGTGCATTTTAAACACGTCTGCATGTTACAGTGTTTTGCTGCTTCTTGTTGCACTGAGGACCACAGTTTGTCCTCTAGTTTATTGGTTGCAGTTGTACCAGACTTACCCAACTTCATATTCTAATGCGTGATGCAGCCTTAACGCACAAGTGCGCATGCGTAGCTGCTGTGATGTCTGAAAGATTCGAGACGTCTAGTGACGTCATACCCCATTGTATAAACTCACAGAGAGAAGCCTTAACCTGTGCAGACAATAACAGCAAAACATCTTTGTTCCACGGCATCGACGCACATCCGAAACAACATGAGTCCACAGACGGAAAAGGTGGCTATAACTGCCGCATATGCCGAGATTAAACCAATGTTTCAACACTTTTTCAGCACCATTACAGCGGAACAGTGGGAAAGTGTCGTCGCTGGTTCTCCAGACAAACACCAACAGTATGCTGGCTTCGCTTCAGTTTGACCTGACAAAACAATTAACAGCATCGTCTCTGAGCAGGATTCTGAAACCAACGGTCACGTGTGAGGAGGTGGTCCAGGGCATTACCCCACAGGCCTACTCTAAAATCTGACTTGTGCAAGAGTGAAGCCATGAAACAGATGGAGCAAAAACCTGAATCCTCCATCCACTACGATCAAGACGCTGCTGCACCTTTTGTAAAACAGATCAGTGATGTCTGTAACGTTGACATGGTGGTTCAGAGTTACCTGATGTTAATGACAGAATTCCAGACCTCAACTGGACAGCAGAGGAACATCTGTGGAACAAGTTACATCTGAAGAAAATTCATCTCAATCCACCCAGGAGGAGGACATTTTGGATGAGATGACTGATTCCACAGATTTTGGTTTAAGTGAGGAGGAAGAGGAAGAGTTATGTTGTTGCACCAGCTGAGCAGAAATCTCATTCTGTCGCGCCAATATGGACAGCAAACTAGTACGGTCCTCAATGTTTGGTGCATGAATTCGACCATCTTTGTGCAAAAAGTGGCTCCTTTAAAGAAAAAATGATGACTTTAATTTTAGAAAATCCAGTGACATATGACCTAATTATCTACCTTTTCAAAAAACACATATTTAGAAAAAAATAAAGAAACCTAACAGGTTACAAAAGATCTTCTCAGCTGTTAAGGAGTCTTTCAAGACTTTGAAGAAAACTAAAAATAAAGTTGTCCTTTCTTCCATATCTGAAACAGAGGATGAACCATCCGACAACTCAGAGAAGGAACCAGTTTCTTCAAAATCTGCAACAGAGGATGAACCATCCAACGTTTCTGAGCAGGAACAGCAGGTCTTTTTCACAAAGTCTTCCTCACAAGTCCAACCACCCAAAGTCCTTCAAGAGGAGCCCATCTCCTGTCTGCAGAGTGTGGTCCAGTCTTTCCCTGGTAAAGATGATTGTCTTTCAATTTCAACCCCACCAGAGGAATCACAGCATATCTCTGATCCAGCACCACCCTGATAAGTGGACCTAAAGAAACTGGTCCAGGGGTTGCTGTCGGACCACAGGAAACATGTGAAGACACCACAGGAGCAAGTGAAGAAGTCAAAAAAGCCCTGATCTTGCTTCTTCACAGACCAGTGTGGAGAATACCTAAAAGGACAAACGTGGACTCTCCAAAAGACCACTTTTATGCTGTCACTGAACGACTGCTCCCCAACTTATTGGCTTTAGCTGATGGTGAAGACTTCCATGTAAAGAAGATTTCAAATCTCTACAAAGCCATTTTAACGACCTCATTTTCAGGTTTAATCATCTAAAAAGGCAAACAAACATTATTTTTTTTACTTATAAAAGCTAAAAACAGAACTAAGACTTCTGTGTATAGATGGCTGATACATGGCTAGTTGATGATCCACAGAGACGAGGACTGCAGGTCAGGATGTCAGCAGGTCTCCAACAGAGACGTCTACACAGACAGGTGGAGGTAGGACAATAAATTATATCACATATATCTGAACTACGATCTCAGTATCTCAGAAAAGACCTCCTCCTCCTTTTCCTGCTCCTCCTTCTCCTCCTCCTGGATCTGTACTTGAAAAGTTATTTAAATGTTCTCACACTATGTAGATTGTAACGGTTTATAGTGCAAATGTCAGACTAGATCCTGTTTGACTGAATCAACTAACTGATGAACTTATTCAGACAATGTTTCAGGTGTCCAGAATGCAAGTTTGTGTTGGAGCTCATATAAAACCAGCTGATGGGATGTTGGTCCAAACTTTCTCAACACCTAATTCCTACAATGTTTCAGTTGCCCAGTAATGCAAGGAGTTTTTATTAGTCTTATTTCTAAGACACTGGTGGATCAAAGGATGAGTGGAAAAGCCGCTGGATCACCCAGTGGACTCATTGTCAAGACGTTTTATGGAAGAAACCAGTTCTAACCAGAATCTATTTTGAGCAAAGCTGAGCACATTTCATTTGAAATAAGTCAGTGACGATGGTGGTGACAGGTTTATTTTCTGCATCTGACTTTCTCAGTTACAGTTTTCTCAATGAAAAAGTTGTCCACCAACTTGTTCATTGAACCTAGAGAGGAGAATATGCTGCTTTATGAAATTATGTATTTTTGTTTAACTCAAGATTAAGATGGTTCTCATCAGATTAATTTTTCATGATTAAACTAAAACACATTTTCTAAGACATCGCTCCATAATATACTGCCTGTTTGAATTTTACAATCTTATATTCAGTAACATCAGTAATTATTATCTTTAATTTAAATGAATTATACTAATTGAATTGATGGTATTTAAATTACTATGTGGGTTATTCAGGACACACACTTATTAACTCATAATAACAATGACACTTCCTGAACGATTAGGATTTTCCTCGTCATTTCCATCAGATCCTTAAGAAGGGAACCCCGTCAACACAGCACAAAAATGCAGCACCGTCTTTTAACCAACGTCTTTTGTTCCTGATCGTACTGCGATACAGTGAATTTCTCACTTTGGCTCATGTCTGTGCAGGTGAAATACAAGGAAGCCTATGAGATGATGAAGGCCAAGTCTTACACTCTTCATCCAGAGGGTGTCAACTTTGTCAATGAGAGGAAAGATCGTCAGAGATGTAAGAGAACTCATTACCAACGTTTTTTATTTAGAGCCCTGAAAAATTTTTATTATTTATTTATCGACAAAAGCAGCAGCGTCTCATATGTGGCCTCTTTGCTTCCCCAGCGTATCTATCGCGAGACCTTCCACAAGCAGAAGGACAAGATCCACACTACTTACGACACTCCTGATATCAAACAAGTCGAGCTGAACCAAGAGCACCTCAGTGATGTACAGAAGCGTTTCAGCATCGTTTATAAGAGTCATGTTCACACTTTCAGTCCTGACACTTGATGGAGTTTGTGCTGTTCAGGCCACATTTTTCTTTCTTTTTCATTTCAGCTTTGCTACAAAGAGAAATTGTACAACAGCAGAGGCCAGCTGATCTCTCTTCCTATAACACCTGAACTCATGCACTGTTACCACGTCCATGAAATCACCTGGGAGGTATGGTAAAATAAATCAATAAACTCAATAAACAAATACTTACTAAAATGACACCCCAGAGATGGTCCGTCTCTGCAATATCACCAGATTCAAGGTTTGTGCTTCTCTTTGGATGACACAGTCCTTATTCTTAATCCTGTCTGATCTGTGCTTTTTTTTTTTTTTTTTGGTTGATTCCAGTGGCATCGTCATCATTAATATGACCTGTTTTTGACTTTTGCAGACGAGCTCTCCAGTGGAGGCCAAGAAGAACCTGGCTAACTTCTCTGTGGTTCTGGACACTCCAGAGTACAAGCGTGTGACTGAGCTGAAAACACAAGTGAGCAATGTAAGTTCTTTGTTCTTTTTTCATTTTTAGTCCGTTCCCACACACACTGTATCACTCTATAAACACAGGTTACCCACATCAGGTCTGCAAACTAAAGTTCTGTGATTTATTTTTTAAATATTTGAAGGGGTTGGGGGAATAGAAACAGGTTTGTCTTGATCTTTAACTGTCAATCTCTTCTCAGTTGATCTACAAACCCAGAACAAGGAGGAGATGGCACTGCAGATTCTCTGGACATTAAAAGAGTCAAGTGGGCTCAGCAGCTGACTAATAACGTGAGCTTGTGACGCTGTCACATTTATTTAGATTTCATGTCTGTAAATATAAACTTTTTTATTATTATTTGGTACAAGATGACATGTAATGTGCATACTTTTGAACAAGGTTTGTGCTGCACTGGGTAAGGGGTATAAAGGAAGGATACCCCTTTAAATCATCTGTACCATGTGACTCTGTAGCACACACACCTGTTATTACTTAAATGGGAGACAAGTGTGCACCAAGGAGGAGAAAGAGGGTGGTAGGAAGTGCATGGAGGAACTTCGTATGGCAGGAGGAAAACACAGCCACTAAATCCAGGATCCTTGGATGGGAACCGCAGGCAGTCCGCAACGGAGGAGCCGGAAAACTAATCGCCATTAGAAGACCTCAACGTGGTGGCGCAACACACCGACCCTCTGAGGGAAATCCAGGGAGGATCGGAGGATTCAGACTGTCGCGCTTATCAAGGGTGGATTAAATACTCTTCAGATCCGCTGAAAGTGTTTCAGTTTTGGTTATTTTAGAATTTTGCGCCTCTATTAAGAGTATGTGGGGGACTAACATCTTAAAACTGTTATCTGGAACACAATAAGCTCCAAATAAATGTGTTGGTGCAACAGAAGTCTACTGATCAAATCCTTCACCTTTAGACCAACATGTCAGCTTCACTCACAGGATGAATAAACTGCAGTCATGTGAGTCATCAGTGAAGTCATCAGCAACCGTGACAGATGTTGATCTTTGATAAACTAAAACCACACTCTTTATCAAAGATGTCAAATCAGTTTCCGACGGGTGAAGTGAATTGTGAGTCTTACCAGACATCATGTGCAGACTTCTGGACCGGATGTTGTCCTCAGCAGGGTCGCAGTTGAACACGGAGCCGGGGTTTGTGCACCACACGCGCACATCTGAAGAGTCAGAGGGAATTAAGCAAAAAAGACGACATTAAAAACCAAAAAAAAAAATTTATAAAACAAACAAAAAAAAAACCTTGATATATATATATATATATATATATATATATATATATATATATATATATATATATATATAATGTATATGTATGTGTGTGTATATATATATATGTGCCAGGTGGGCCAGGTGGGGAGAGGGGGGTAACATGAGGGACTACCAGGGGAGCATGTGCTGGACGGCCCCGGCAGATCACTGGGTGCCTGGGGATCCGGCCTGCGCTCCTACTGTCTGGGTCTTGTCCTGCGGGGGAGGTGCCTGGGTCTCGGGGGTGCTGGGGCTACTCCTTGGCTGCGACGCCTGGTACCGGGGCCGGCTGCTGGGGGGGGCCCCTTTGGTTGGAAGTAGTGTGGTGGCAGATCGCCGTCCGGGTGTGCCGGGATGTGTTGGCGGGCTCCTTTTCCCTGGCCTGGCGTGGCCTCTGGGTGTCGGCTGTGTCCCCCCCCTGTTCCTGTTCCTCCGCCTTGGCTCTGTATGTTGGCGAGTGCGGGTGGTGGCTGTCTCGGCCCCCCGGGGCTGCTTGCTCTGCCCGTGTTTCCTCTATCCGCCTTCTCTCCCGTCTCGCCGCCTGGCCCCCCCCCCTCTGCCGGCCCAGTGCTGTTCGGCCTTGGGAGTCTGGTGTCACCGCTGTGGCGGCCCGGACATGTGGCAGTGCGCCGACACTGGCGGACCATGACGGCACCATTCTTGCTTGGCGGGGACGCGCCACGTTGGGTTGCCTGGGGATCCGGGGGCATTCCGCACCCATGTCTTCCTGGGCTTGTCAGGCTCCTTGCGGTGGTGGTTTGACTTGGAACGGGATGTGGGGCCGGTGGCCGCCTTCTCCTCTGCCCTGCTCTGCTGGTTGGGTCGGCTGAGGCGCTTCCGGGGGGGGCATGGGTTGGCCTAGAGGCGGGAGAGCATGGGGGCGATGACCGGTGATGATGGGAACCAACAAGGGATTTGTAAGAATAACTACTTTAGTAAAGTTTAAAAATAATTATTCAAAGGAAGGAGATATGTAAATGATTTGTTGTTGTCATTGTTATTATTGTGATTATTGTTATCATATTTTTGTATATGTATGTATTTATATGCACAAATAAGTAAGAGTATGTAGGTATTTCCGTATATATGTGGGTTTCTATGTTGTTGGTGTGTGTGTGTGTGTGCGTGTGTGTGTGTGTGTGTTAATGACTAGTGAATAAAGGCTCCAGGTTTTAAACTTCTCAGAAACTCCCTGCGATTCAGATAAAAAAACACCAGAATTTTCCTCCTTCAAACAAAGTTGATTTGTTGTTTCATGTTCATCCAGTCTGAAAACCACCTGGTTTGTAGTTCTTGTATAAACTTTGGAGATTTTACTTTTTAGGTGAGATACCATGAAGACTTTGAGAAGAGCAAGGGCAGCTTCACTCCCACCACCTCTGACCCCGTGACGGAGCGAGTGAAGAAGAACACGCAGGACTTCAGCCACATCAGCTACGGCGGCATCCAGAGGCGGGTGGTGGAGATGGAGAGGAGACGTGCCATCGAGCACGACCAGGAGACCGTCACTGGTACGGTCACCAGCATGTGAACCACGTTTAGAGATGATGGTGTTTTGTCAAAAACTGGGAACAATATTGTTGAGGAAAAGTTGGATGAATTAAAGAAAGGATTGGGTCAGAGATCATCGTGAATGGTTTTGGGCTTGCGTTGGTTGTCGGTAACATTATAACATTTCAGTTGTGCACAAACCGTGTTGTGCTGATGTCGACACATAAAGCTGCATTCCCAGCACTTCCACCGCATCCTTGTCAGCGCTCCGAGCCCTCCCATTTCACCTGCATTCCCGCTCTACATCCTCATCCTGGCTGGATGTGTGGTCTTATTCCAGGTTTTACTCTGTCCTGTAAAAACTCAACCACCTGCTCCCACCAACAAACAACTTTTATCCTTGTCATGATACTTTTTTTTTTTGCCCTTGTTTGCACATATTTTAATGGTTGATACCAAGTTGGTCGATCCCAAGAATTATAAATATATATATATTTTAATCTTGCAACCAAGATTATTTATTTATTTTTTTGTTTTTAATGTCGTCTTTTTTGCTTAATTCCCTCTGGCTCTTCAGATCTGCGCGTGTGGTGCACAAACCCCGGCTCCGTGTTCAACTGCGACCCTGCTGAGGACAACATCCGGTCCAGAAGTCTGCACATGATGCTGGTAAGACTCACAATTCACTTCACCTGTCGGAAACTGATTTGACATCTTTGATAAATAGTGTGGTTTTAGTTTGTCAAAGATCAACATCTGTCACGGTTGCTGATGACTTCACTGATGACTCACATGACTGCAGTTTATTCATCCTGTGAGTGAAGCTGACATGTTGGTCTAAAGGTGAAGGATTTGATCAGTAGACTTCTGTTGCACCAACACATTTATTTGGAGCTTATTGTGTTCCAGATAACAGTTTTAAGATGTTAGTCCCCCACATACTCTTAATAGAGGCGCAAAATGAAGTTTGAAAATCAGGCATTAAATCACACAGCAAGGTAACGAGCTGAAGATTAACGGCTGAAAATGCAGGACTGGTCTCTCCAGCATCGCTTGTATTTTACATGACCCGTTTCATTTTCTGACAGTACAAGCACAGAGGCGCAGCAAAGAGCGCTCCCGCTCCACCAGCGCCCTGAGCGGCATGGCTGATGAAAAGTCTGTAGCCATTGCTGTGCAGCAGAGGTCGTCATCTGTTTCCACCCAGCAGACCACAGTCTCCTCCATCCCCTCACACCCATCTACCACTGGGGTTAGTAACACACACGTCTTTGCACGCACCAGCCGCTACGTACGAGATCAGCATCCACGGGACAAGCTGAACGTCTTCCTGCCATCACACCTGTGGCTTAACTCAACGTGTAGCTTTTCTTGTTGCTCTTTAACTGTATTGAAGTTGTGTTGTAATTCCCGGTGTTAAGTCTCTTGTCATCAATATGCTGCTTCTCTGTTACCTGTGGATGTGACGTGGGCTTCATGACCCGACACATATAAATACTTCTAATTATACTTAACATGCCTACTATGAATGACAGATTTATTCAGGATTGATCCAAGACGCTGCCGTGGAAGAGTACAGCTCCACTACATAGCATAGAGAAGTGGGTGTGTGGGTCTCTTACTCCTTTTTTTTTTTTTTAACTTTTTTTTAACTTTTTTTTCTCTCTCCGGGGATCAATAAAAAATAGTTGGACTGTTATGAGGGCTGGTGAAGGGAACACACTTGCACACACCTACACACACATTAAAAAGACAAAAACCCTCGGTTGCAAGATTAAAATACATATATATATATATATATATATATATATATATATATATATATATATATATATATATAAATAACTCTTGGGTTCTACCAACTTGGTATCAACCACTAATATATGTGCAAACAAGGGCAAAAACAAAAAAAGAGTCTGCCTCCTGCTTTTAACTTTCACTTTGTGCATTTTTCCCTCCACACACCCACTTCTCAGTGGCTCTTCTGAAATTGACATCAGACTCAATTATTGATGAACCACATCTTAAATAAATGGATGAGCTTTCATGATGTTCCAGGAAAAGGCAAGCTCCATAATACTTTTAAGATTTCCTACTGATCAACCGTTTTTTGACACTATTCAGGCAACGTTTGGTCTATAATTGATAACATTTGATGAGACATACGCAAACATTTGAACTTATAAGTGGATTTCATGGGGACTTTAACGTAAATACTTCTCAGCACTCCTTAAACACTTCCAAGTATTATAGACTATGTCATCATGCCCATGACGTCATCATTTGAGGACTGTAGTTTTGAAGTTTTGAGTGATCCGTGTCTTATAGTTAACTTGATTAGAAAAAAACCAAACACATTTGATACCTAAGATCTATTATGGACTTATTTTTAGAAGGAACACCTGCACACTGATCAATATTAACTCCATATTTTGTGTCTCCTCTTCATCTGGTGCAGCAGTGACGCTTCTCCAAGTGTAGCTACTCCGAAGTGGTGCAGCTTCTCATTCTTGGAGTCACCAGCCACAGTTTGTGACGTCACGTGACAGCAGGAACATGGATCAACCCAGCAAAGAATATTGTCTTTTTGCTCCAATGCCATTCCCAAGTCCACGAAGCACATGTGGACTGGCTGGAAAAACTCCCATGACCTGTTTAGGACCCAAATGATGCTATTGTTACGATCCAGTCACTGTTTAACATAGCAAATGTTTTATTTTTATACATTATTATAGAATATTTTTATAAATGATTTAAAATCAAGGAACACCTCGCCCAGGCGTGGGTTACCAGGGTCACCCTGGAGCCAGGCCTGTGGGATGAGTTTCCTCCATCTGGCTTCTGCAGAGTCCAGCGTCCAGCCTGAGGGACAGTCTGGACTCTGGACTCTGCAGAAGCCAGCGGGACAGTCTGGACACGTCACCGGTCAATCAAAGGATTTTATGTCTGACTTAGGATTGTATTGCTTTCAATATCAAAGTTTGAAAGGATTTTGTTTTCTGCTTCATCAGAGCCAAAGGTGTCTTCAAGGAGGAACCCATCATTTTGCTGTTGGCCATTTATCCAAAATGTAGTTCATATGTACGACAGGCTGCAGACACTGTACACCAGGATGTATGTTTCACTTTTCATATTTTCTGTTGTAGTAAATCTTAGTTCTATTTGTAAAAAAAGCTTATGATATGAAATCTCAGGACATTTCAAATGTTCTCACAAAAAACACAATTTATTTACAATATTTACACAATTTAAAAAAGTAGAAAAGAGAACAGAGAAAGTAAACCGGAGCTCTCGGAGACAACCAAGGTGAAGTTAAAAACGTACCTTCGTATCACGTGTTCTGCGTCAACTTCACAGCAACCACGGGTGACGCTGCAGCTCCTGCAGGCTGGGACGCTGTCTGGGACTGATGGTCAGGCACTTTTTCAAGAAGTCTTCACAGTCTTTCGAGAAGCCTTCTTTGATTTTGATGGCCTTCGACAGGTATTTGTATGACGAGAAGCACTCGTTGTAGAGAGCTTCATAGAGGACGACTCCCATCTGCCACACTGTCGTAGGTCCTGCAGTGTATGAACGATCATACAGCATCTCCGGAGGGACGTGAGGACTGGTGCCGCAGAAGACCGTGTAGCGAGATCTTTCCACGACAAAGCAACTCAGTCCAAAGTCACTGAGGCGAACTCGAGGGACATCTGAACCGGTCTCAATCAAGATGTTCTCCGGTTTGAAGTCTCTGTGGAAGATTTGATTTTCCTCCAGATAAACCGCGGCATCCACCAGCTGCTTCATGATGACTTTGGCCTCGTTCTCCCCCAGCGGACCATGATTTATAATACAGTTGCAGAGGTCATCTGCGGGCATTGGCCTCTCCATGACCAGGACCAGTTTATCACTGAGATCAAACCAGTCCAGCAGGGACACGGGTGCTGAATGTCCCGGTGAACTTGAACGTCCCTCCTGCAGCTTCAGCATTGCCGCCACCTCCAGAGGAACTTGCGTCCCGTCTTCGTATTGGTGACTGCACAACGCTTTGTCCTTTTTAATGTGTTTGATGGCCACTTGTAAATTGTCAGACTTTCGGTAGCCGACAAACACAGACCCGCAGCCTCCTTCCCCGAGCAGACCCTGCTGCTCATATTTGTCCCGGAATTCAGCTCTTTCCTCGAGGGTTCGGTCTTGTTTGGTCCCAGTCTTCTTTACCCTCTTTCTCGGCGTTTCTTCACCATGGTCGGCCTTTCTCTTGGAGTGTTGCTTTGTATCCCCCTCGGGAATCGTGTGACTTTCCAAGTTGCTACTGCAACTTGCACCCGTGTCACACGAGGAGGCCGCGATCTCCTGGTCCAAGACGTGGGTCAGACTTCTACGCGTCGCCTTCATCTTTGGCTTTTCCCCAGATCCGTGGACGTTGTCTTCCGCTGCTGTCGCCACATTTCCATCATTGCTGTGACTTGTTGAAGCTTCACACAGCTCGGAAACTCTCCTCCTCTTTGCGGATGGCTGCTCGTTGGGGCTCGACCGTCTTTTACAGGTGTTGCTGCAGCTTTCTTCTGCTGATGGACGTGTCGCGCAGGAACTGGACTCTTCTTTCTCCTGATCGGTGTGGTCAGCGCTGCTCTTGTGCGTCAAACTCATTTTCTTGCTCAATTTCGAAGAAATGTAAGATATAACGATCTTTTCCAACAAAGTTAGCTCCACTCGTCTTTCTTGGCTCTCTTTGGTTGTTTGGAACGCAGATTCCCGGTTTCTCGACACTTATATACTTTCTGTCATTGACGTCAAAAGAGACACGACAATTCCACATTTGCGTCAGGTTGCCTTGACATCGAACGAGAATTGGAAGAAACAGGTATGATAAAATTAGTACTATTAAAAAAACAAGGGGAACAGGATGTAAAACTAACCGGAGCTGCGCTGTGAGGACCCATCCTCCACCAAATCGGATACATTTTCTTCCAGTGTTTTTAAAGAAATGGTCAGGATTAGACCAGACTTTTAGCAGCTTGCTTCTTTGTTGTTATTACACTTCTGAATCAGATTTAGAATCAGAAACACAACCTGCTGTTTATTTAAAGTATGTTCAAACTTGTAACATGTTTATCACTTGATTTCTCAACATATCTGTGAATTTAGGTGCAGATTTCAAACATTTTTGGCCATAATATTTAAAGATTTGTCCTTTTTGGCATGAGTGACATCTCTAAGGTACATGTCAATTTGGGTGTTTTAAATGATTATTTGAAACGGACAGCAACGACTTTGGGTGCCAAACTGGACAGCAACTTAACTTTTAATGCTCATATTAGTTCAGTGGTCAAGTCCAGCTTTTTCCATCTGAGACAATTGTCCAAGGTTAAACCTCTTCTTTCTCGCTGTGACTTTAAGATTTTAATCCATGCTTTTATTACAACTCGTTTAGATTATTGCAATGCTCTTTATGTTGGAGTTACTCAGAAATCACTTGCTCGGTTGCAGTTAGTCCAGAACGCTGCTGCCCGTCTTTTGACTGGTGCGCGGAAACAAGAGCACGTTACTCCCATTTTAGCATCACTTCATCGGCTCCCAGTTCGTTTACGCATTGATTTTAAAATTCTTTTATTTGTTTTTAAATGTCTTCATGGTCTCGCTCCTAAGTACCTATCTGACCTGATCCAGGTGTGCACCCCTCCTCGCTCCCTCAGGTCAACAAATCAGATACAGTTACTCGTCTCCAAGACCAAGAGGAAACTGAGAGGTGACCGAGCCTTTTCAATCTTCGGACCAAAGATCTGGAATGAGTTGCCCCTGGACCTCAGACAGATGGACTCATTTTCCACTTTTAAATCTGCTCTCAAAACATATTTTTTCACTTTGGCTTTTAATTGAGTTGGAATCTCGACTGTATTGTATTTTAATTGTCTAATGTCTGATAACTGCCATGCTCTCTTACTAATTTTATGCTTTGTTCAGCACTTTGGTGAACCTTGTTTTGTTTAAAGTGCTTTATGAATAAAGTTGAGTTGAGCTGAGTTTCAGCATCAGACTGAGATCAATAATAGTTTCATTGAGGCTCTCTGAACGATGAAAAATTAAAATAAGTTAACTACCTCTTGGAAGCAGCAAGAAAGCAGCTTGAAAAACACTTTCAAATCTGAGTAATTAAATTAAAGCAGTTCTGTTTTCATCTATCAGAAAACAGAAGAAATTCTCATCTTCATTGTGTTTTAAGGGATCGTTTCCATTTTCAGAAACACTTCAAATCACTGAGCAGCTTTAAAAATATCTTTATTCAAACAATGAGCAAGTAAAATATTTATATTAAAGAAATTACTTAAATTCATCAAATTAACACAAAAAGTCAACTTACAGCTTATCGGAGCACTTAGCTCTCCTTTAAATGCAGTTTGTAAGGTTTTCACTGTTAAATATTGTAAGAAGGCAGAGTGAAGGTAGCTTCATGAAAACAGGCTTCAAACCTTTAATAATGTAATTAGTCACATGTAAACATTTCAAACGAGTGGTTGATTAGAGACTTGTGACAGTTTGTTCAGAACAGTTTAACAGCAGGAACCGTTAAAGCAACGTAAAAAGGGAACTATTACGATTCGTCTAGATTCATGTCATTGTGTCAACAATTTCATTTGACATTTCTTGTGTCTGATACCCGCAGGTTGTCCATTAAACACTACTGCCGAGTGTAAAAACTGTTTTTGGCTCAAAATATTCTGGTAAAAAGCTCCAGTTTGTTGTCAGTCTGAAGTCAGAAGTCACTTTCCACCGCATGGGGCCACCGCCAACCAGGGAACCGAGGTGGCTGCGGACACCCAATCCAGCGCCACTCTCGGGAGCCGACCGCTTGCTCGGGGATCATGCTCTGGGTCTCTGGAGAGAGCGTAGACTTGCAACTTGTAATAGATGCTATATAAATAAAACTGAATTGAAACTGAAACAGTTTGATGCATTTATGTGATGCTTACTTGGCTGATAAGTTTAGCTGCCTGGGAGGTCTTCTTGATGTCAGGACGGTCAACTACAGTAGTGTAGTGCAGGTCGGCTTTGGCATCTTTCTTGTAAGCAACCTGTGGGGTTGTGCACAAAAACAATGTATAGTATGTCACAAAAATGTAAGCAGCACATTAAATGAAGAGACTTTTGAGAGAATCTGCACATGAAAACAGATATGCTGGTACTCACATTGCTCTGATTCTTGGCCACGTCCATGGCTGCTGAACATCAGGTGGCGTTGTCATCTGGTTAGACACCGACTTTCCCTTTTATTTCTCAAACTTCTGCTTGTACAGTTTCTGTAAAGACAGAACACAGAGTCAAGGGCAGGTGCATGGAAAAGGTCTAGTATTATGTTATGACTGAGGTATTTTGTAAAATACAGCTGAGAAAGTTGACGAGCTTGTTGATCTTCCTGCTGTGGGCGGAGTCACGGGTCTCAGGATGGTGCTGAATGAGGCAGACTGCATGGCCTTCTTACCTTCCTCCTTGTATTTACTCTGCAGAAAGATAAAAGGAAGTAACAGCTTGAAAAATAATGTGCTGCTATTCAATTTTTAAATTTATTTTACCATCACCTTCAGTAGTTCAGCCAAGCTTTGGTAGTTTGGGGTTTGTACAGTGGACTTTCTATTTGGACATATTTGACTATTAAAAAGAACTTTTAAATCATCTGTGATGATGATTTAACTGTCTCTCAGGTCTGTCGATGACCTCATGCACCAGTGTGAGAGATCTGGAGGACAGGAGTGGAAGTAGCAGCAGGCCGGCCGGGCAGCACAACCAGGTTGCGCTGACCTGAAAACGTATATAAAAATGTGACTGTATTCATCACGGACCTCGCTGATGTCATCTGTGACTTTGCGGTGGTAGATGATGTCCACAGCATCCTTAACTGTGTGGTAGTGGCCTTGGAAAGCACAAAGTTTTCCTTGTAACGCAGCTGAAGGCATGAAAAAAAGAAAAGTGTGAGATGTTCATCAAAACCCAAGATGTACAGACGTATTCATAGCTTTTCCTTTCCTGTCTATGCTTTTAACTTTTATTTCACAGACTTCTAAAGGTCGTGTTTTGCACTGTAAAATGTTAAAAATGTATTTTTTAAAATTCTGTCAAGTTTAGCATAAATATCCTGAAGTTCTATGTTGTTTCCATTGTTTTTCAAGTGTAATCTCTAAAATTTAGAGTTAATAACATATAGTGAAGGAGCTCACTCACGTCGCTGGACTGCAGGTCGGCTTTCTTAGCGCGGATCAGGAGGGGCGGATCAGGAGGGGCGGATCAGGAGGGTTGTGTCAGGAGGGGCGGGTCAGGAGGGGCGGATCAGGAGGGCGTGTCAGGAGGGGCGGATCAGGAGGGGCGGGTCAGAAGGGGCGGATCAGGAGGGCGGGTCAGCAGCGGCGGTGTACCTGTGCTTCCCTCTGGATTTGTTCTGCACGAGGAAATAATGTTATTCACTACAAAAGGACGTTTTAGATCTGTTTACTGATAACCTTTACAGAAATTCTAACTTTGTAGAGCCCAGTGTAACACAGAATGTCAATAAATAAAATGCAAATGATCATTATTCAAACTCCACAGAGGAATCAGATATTTTTAAAAAAGAAACTGAGAAAGAAGACTTACGTCGCTGTAGACCACTTTCATTTTTCTGGCATGGGTTATATGTGGAGTTTCACTTTCTGGAGTGAAATGAGCTCTCTCTTTAGCAGCCAGATCAGTGTACAGGTACTGTAGGAAAAAGGCTTTCATTATTTAGACACATTTATTTAGATTAAAAGTAAATACACATATCCTATATTGTTACCATAAGTAATACTGGGTCTGAGCTCACCTTATTAGTCAGCTGCTGAGCCCACTGGACTCTTTTAATGTCCAGAGAATCTGCAGTGGAGGAAACCTTAGCCATCTCCTCCTTGTTCCGGGTTTGTAGATCAACTGAGAAGAGATTGACAGTAAAAGATCAAGACAAACCTGTTTCTATTCTCCCAACCCCTTCAAATATTTAAAAAGTAAATCACAGAACTTTAGTTTGCAGACCTGATGTGGGTAACCTGTGTTTATACAGTGATACAGTGTGTGTGGGAACGGACTAAAAATGAAAAAAGAACAAAGAACTTACATTGCTCACTTGTGTTTCCAGCTCAGTCACACGCTTGTACTCTCAGTTGGGTCTGGGTGTATGATACTTCCTACATTCTTCACAAGTGGATTTGCTGAAACCTTTGTTATGATTTTCAGGTGGCAGTTTAACAGTGCAGTGGGCCTGTAGCGACCTGGATCAGTCTCTTCTTTGTCTCTTTTTAAAGGACACAAAGGTCGGCATCATTAAGAGAAGGTGGAAGCCTTCAGTTCTTAAACTATCTTGAATCATTTTAAGCAGAGGGGGGTGCCAAAACATCCTGAAAAGCCCTGTAAAAATCTGAACCAAACCCATCTGGACCCGGTGCCTTGCTATTTAATTTATTTTTTTTAATTTAATAGCTTCTCGAAGCTCAGACAGTGTAAAGTCAGAGTCCAAGTTTTCCGTTATGGTTGCATCTAGTTTTGTGAAATTGAGTTCATAAAAAAAAAAAAAAAATCATAATCCTCCTGTGTTGCAAATGACTTGGAGGTGTAGAAATCTGTGTAGAATCGTCTAAATTTCTCATTAATGTCCTTCAAATTTGTGAGCAATCGGCCAGATTTGGATTTTATTTTATGGATAGCTCGTTTTGCTTGTTCTCCATTCAGTTGTCTTGCCAACAGTCTTTGTGGCTTGTACCCTTGTCCCTCAGGGGTCATGTTCTGGTCTCTGGAAAGAACCTAGAGACAACTTGTGTTGTAATAGACGCTATATAAATAAAATTGAATTGAATTGACCTGGGATTGAGCACCGTCACTAGGAGAGCTCCAAAATCCTGGTCTTGGACGTCCTCTAAAAGCTGTTTCTGCAGTCAAAAGAAGGTTCAGAAGCGTTTTCTGAGGTGTTTTCGAGTCGTAGTCGTGGTTTTCACCAGAGATACTCACAACAGGCAGTGTCTTGAAGGTCCAAGGAACTACAGATCTGTGCAGAAGTCTCCTCAGTATTTGTAGTGAACAGAACGTACAGAACGTGTTGACAGGCAGAGTTCTTGAACGTTTGTGAGCAGCACTCGACAAAGGTCACAATGACAGAGGATCTGCTGATTAACGTGGCTCCACCCACAATTTAAAAAGCAGAAGTTGGCTTTTAACAGTAATCTATGAAACGAAGATATTTAATTCTATGACATTAAATGTGATTTGAAGTTAATAAGCCACTAATTGCAAAGATTTGACTATGTGCATGACTACATGTTGGTTAATGGGTTTAAGAATGTGAGCATGGCAAGAAAAATCAAAAAGGTCAAGGAGAACAACTGCAATCAGACGGAGATATCTGGACTGTTCAGATTCCTTCAAATGTTTGGCAACATGAAGCCTGCCATTAACACGCTAAAAGGAAGAGGCACAAATACAGAGCTCAACCAGGATGAGAGAGTTCTGGCTGGATCAGTGGACCAAGGTGTCCAATGATGAGGCTGTGACCTGTTTCTAGCATTAAAAATAAACAACTAAAAACACTAGACACAACACCACGGAAATGAAAACAAAGTGTCAAAGAGAGTCATGACAAGACTCAGTGGCAGGTCAGTGGAGCCAGAAGTATCTATGGCAGTGAAGTTTGTGATGTAACAGGGTGGTGACCCTCTGACATCACGGCTCCAGCATCAGATATGATGTGCTGCATCTCTCCATCAACTGTTTCAGGAGCGTTAAGTCTTGTTAACAAATGTTTGTCAAACTTCTGGTAACACAAAGAGTTTCAGTAACTTCAGTGACTCCACAGCTCAGCGTCACACAAACGTCTTCACAAACGCTGGAATATTTACCTTTACGGATGTTATTTCACCGTTGATATTTACCGCATTGTGGGGCTGATATTATCAAATCAGTGCAGATTTATTTGTGTGTTTATTTATGGTCCAAACAGAATATGAAACCTGTCATTGAGGGAAAAGTAATGATGGTGATTAACTGCCCTGAGCATCAGTAAATAAATGTTCCCGGATCTTGAAAATCAGACTCACTGAAGATCATTTTGTGGTCGCTCATTGAAATCAGGCCAAACACACTGAATATGAGAGCCAGAGTCTTGATTTCAGCCAATTACCAAATGATCTCCTCTTCCTCAGCTGAAGCTCTGGGCCTTCCTGAACCAGCCAAGGTGCCGTGCTCCAGTTCCAGATGTTCCCAGAGGATCTGTTCGTGACCGGGCTGCCAGAGGGAATCTCCCTCCGAAGACCAAACGGTTTCGCAGCGGCCAAACTACAGCGGTCAGCTCCAGTTTGTTATCAATAGTTGAGTAAAGAAGACACCAGCTGATCTTCAAACACCTGAGTATCAGGGTTCAGATGGATGTGGCTCCTCTTTTATTAACATTTCCACATTTCTGGTACAGTTTTTTTTTTTTTTCTTCCCTTTCTTGTCAGTGTGGACATCGTGCACACGCTGTATGTACGATGCACACCGAAATTAGTCTCTGCTTTTAACCCATCAACTAGTTTCACTAGTGAGCAGTGGGGCTGCTAGCAGGGCAGCGCCCCGGGGAGCAATTGGGAGTTAAGGGCCTTGCTCAGGGGCCCCCAGTGATTTACCATTGTGGGCACCACAATGAACCTGGGTCCTCCACGCCCAAGCCCACCACTGTAACCACTAGGCCACCACTCCCCAAGTTGAAGTTGAACCCGGCTGTTTTGTTCACTGATTTGTGAAAAGTCGTGTTGGTGTTTTTCGGCCTCTTCACCAGAGGTTCAAGAGTCTACTCACGATGATCTTGGTTCTAGTAACAACTGCTTTCAGGAAGCGTTTGGTTTTATTTTGGTCATTTGATTGTGCTTTGTTTAACTTTTCTTTGTTTCCACATTTGAGCACTCAAGGACAGAAAATCAAGGTAAGTGCAGCCAAGGTCACGTTTCTGTAGCTTCATGATCTGTAGTGAAACATGAAAACTGAGGTATTTTCACTCGTCTTTGTGCTTTGATTACAAGATGTGTTTACTAGTCCAAAACCAGCCTCCTCGTCAGTTTCACTAATAAGCATGTCAGTGTACCCCTTCATCTATTATTTAAACAATTTGCACAATTATTAACTAAAGGTATGAGGTTTCAGTACTTGGTCTTAAAAAAGACTCAGATGTTGCAGCCGTTTATGTCAACATATCATTTTGAACTCTGTAGGAGAACTTTTTATCTGGTAACTAAGTACGTTGCTTAGAAAAAGCCTGTTTTCTGTTCCCAGCGGGAGGTTTCATCATATCCCTCCTGCCTCTTTCAGACAAGCGCGACATTAACGACATCTAAAGCAATGGTCATAAATATTGTTTTTCTTTGAGCATGTTCAAAGTCTAAAAACTGCTTTTTTTGACATCCTAAAATGGGATTTTGTTCATATTTTTCCTTGTGCATCATATGTGCAGAATCCTGAAGTTTCCATCAGTGTTTATGACTGTTGATTTAAATTCCCATCTCCTCATTCTGAAGCTTCCTTAAAGCTCCTGAGCCCAGATTGGGTTTTGTGATCCTTCGCGTCCGTATCGTCCGTCGTGCTCCCTCACACAGACCTGTCGCTCCTGTCAGCTGTTTTGCAGATGTTTTTTCTTTCCTCGGCCACAAGAACTCCTGCACTTTTCAGTACTCGTCTGTCCTCCAATGTGCGCTTTCACCTTTTTTTTAATAAAAACAGGTAAAATTACGCGGATTATTATTGAAATTACAGACACTCAGCTGCTGTTGCATTTTGCAATAGTTGTTATGAACTTTAGGTTAACAATATTGTGGATTAAACAAGCTAAACAAAGAAAGATTAGCCCAAAAGAGGTCCTGTCCAAACATGATTGCACATATATCCTGCTCATAATTACTTTTTAGGGGTTTACTATAAATTAAACCATAAAGATTTCACCTAATTACAGTTATTACTTTGTATTTATGGCCTTGTCATCCAGCTCATCACATACTCATTAATTCAATGACATTTATTCAATTATATTGTTTAGTTTGCGTGTTTTAGTAACTTTGGAAACTGCACTATTTCATTCACTAATATACTATCCGTTCTGTTTATAGAGTACATTGTGTGGTGAAAAAGCCTATTAACGCCTCTGTATATGTTTTCACCACTGGGTGACTATCCTGACTGAAACTCAGATCATTAGATCATGAACCAGAATAATGAAGACTAAACAATAACTAATTATCATAACAAATCATTGAAAGTGTGTGCGTCAGCAGAGCAGGGAAATCATTGTCTATAAAAGATGCAATAATTAAAAAAGATGCACTCATAATATCATATATGTACTATTTCACTGATTGGCACTATTTGCTATTTTTTAGTAAACAGCATCAACCATAGGAAAAAAAACATGCCAGCAAACATGTGGATAAAACAGACACAAAATAAAACGTCACAATGTTCAACAATATAACTTTACAGGCAAAATACAGAAAAGTGTGACTGTCCTCAGAAGCACAGACCGGCTTAACTTTTGTGAAGACTTATTCATATCATTTAAAATGACATTAATTAGTAGTCATTCAGGTTTAAGAAAGCCAGGTGTCACTTTTGTTTTACAGACACTGTGAAATAAGCACGGCTTTGATTAAATAGGAAACAGCAAGCAAATAAGGGTTATAAGTATAGCACAGACATTTATAAGTAAATTACAGAGACAAAATTAAGTAAGAGAGCTTAACATTACCCAAGATATTTGGTTGATTTATGTTTCTAAATACAATAACCAAATCCATGTCATTATCTATACTCGTCCTTGAGAACAATAAAGGTGTTTAATATCTGTCAAAGTCGTATTTACGTGAAAACTAAGCGAACCAGGTGTCAGACCACAGTCCCTTTAATAGTGGATCTTTCTGGTGTCATAAAGATCATACATAAAAACTACTACTTTCATTTTATTTTAAATTAATGCAACTATAGCCAAATTATAAACATTATCTTGCATGTTTGCCTCATCTAAAAGTCGCCCACTTGAAATATGTAATGGAACATATCATCCACCAGAGGGCGGCAAAAACCAGCAGTCAGGTTTTCACCGTTTCTCTGCGATAACCAGGCAGGGACCTGTGTTGCTCAGTTGGTGGACTGTTGGACCTTCGCTCTGGGGGTCCGGTATTCAAGTTCCCGCTCCCCCTGCTTGCAGGGTTTCTTCAGGACGGCATCCAGCATAAAACCTGTCTCAGATCAACGTGCACACTGTGCTGTTCTGCTGTGGTAACCAGTCTGCTTTGAGGGACTGAACCAACAGGTCAACTTTCTCTGTGACAACCAGGCACCTGTCTAGGGTGTCCTCCCCTTCTCTACCTGTAGTAGGTTTCCAACAGCCTGACAAGGATGAGGCAAACATATAGATGGATAGACAAAGTGGTATATTTAGTCATTTTTGTGAAACAAAAGTATCGTTATCAAGTCAGCTGTCTGCAATCAATTTAATGATAATCAAAAATAGTTTAAAGGCTATCATGACTTACACAAGCAGGTTTTAAGAAACAAAGCAAGGCCAAAAAAGGCCGAAAAAATAACTTTATTTGTCATATTTAGCCTCTTGCAATCTTTTGTTAAAGAAATAAATGCTTTGCAACCAGTAAAGTTTCAAATTTGAGATGTTTTTGTAAAGTGCAGCAAAAGTTAAATCTGTTATTTGTCTCAGCTGTTATTAAAGGATAATGAAATCATTTTCATTTACAGCCTGTAATGAGTCGGTTCAATCGGTTCAAGTCGGTTCAAGTTGTACTTGAACGTACTTCCCAGCAAAGAGGCCACATATAAGACGCTGCTGCTTTTGTCCATAAATGAATAATAAATAAATAATTTTTCATGGCTCTAAATAAAAAATGTTGGTAATGAGTTCTCTTACATCGTTAATAATCTTTCTTCTCATTGACAAAGTTGACACCCTCTGGATGAAGAGTGTAAGACTTGGCCTTCATCATCTCATAGGCTTCCTTGTATTTCACCTGCACAGATATGAGCCAAAGTGAGAAATTCACTGTATCGCAGTACGATGAGGAACACTGGTTAAAAGACGGTCAAAACCTGACATTGCTGCAGACAACACTGTTCATCTTAGCCTGCTTGATCAGTGGAGTATCGTTGGGCAGAGGAACCAGTGGGCGTGAAGTTCTTGTTGGCCTCCTTGTACCAGTTCTGAAAGAAGACAACATGCCAAAGTGAGGTGGGAGGATTTCCATCATGGCCATTACATTGTACATAAATAAGTTGATATTGACCGGATGAGGACTCAGATCCTGTGTGTTTGTGTCTCCATCCACTGGTGTGTATAAGATAAGAGGTTGCAGCACGAGACAGAGTAGACCTGCAACATGAGAGATGGTCCAGACATCCTGGACGAGAGGAAATGCATCATCCACAGGAAGCAGGAATACTTGCTTCTTCACCTGAACTGAAGCAGAAACCATATCCGGTCTGATTCATACCGGGGTGCTGGAACCCTTAGATTCCAGCTGGAACACTCCCATCCTGGAAGTAGAAAAACCTGGACTGGAAATACAGGATGGTGCATGATCTGCAGGTAATTAACACGGGTCTGCTCACTCCCACTGCTGCGGTTCCAAATTCTTACACCGCATTAAATAGTCTCAGTCCAGACCAGAAATGGTTTACCTGTATTGACCTGACTAACACTTTTCCTGCCTCCCTCTCACCCTGAGTGTAGAACTGTTTTCTCTTTCACTCACGGAGGGCGATAGCGGCGGTATACTAGACTGCCTCAGGGTTTTGCATCATCACCAGAACCCTTTAAAGGGTTTAAAGTCAGCAGGACCACGTTACAGGTGGCCAGACTGCAGGTGTCTTTTCTGGGAAGGGCGGTCTCACAGAAGGATGCTGGATTGTCTCCTACACATAGATCTACTATTCTTCATTATCCCAGACCTGAAAAAGCTTTCATAACTCTTAAACAGGCATTGACTCAGGCTTTTATCTTGATGTTTCTGAAGCAGACAATGAGGTGCATAAAGTTCAGTTTCAGAAAAAAAGGTGGAGACCGACAGGTACAGGTATCATGTGAGTGAGTGGTAATGACTGACAGAGAGTGACAAAAGATAGCATCGTGCCTTATGTGAACTCTCAGACTTTCAGCAGGATTTCTAACTGACGGAGGGCAAAAGGAGCGGCTGGATATTCTGAGATTGTAAATGGGGCCGAGTTGTGGAGGAGGATTTAGGCTCCACCTCGCCCATAGATCACATTAGGGAAGCTCAAAAGGAGGCGTCTCCTCATGAAAAGACAGCAGGAAGCAGAGCGGAGCTGTTGAGACCCAAGGATGTGGAAAGAACCAGTATTGAGAGAATTGTTTTTTCTCCGGGAATAAGGGAAAAAGGGCTCTGGAAGAAGCACATGGAGTAGGACATGTAGGAGCAGCACAGAGGGGATAGAAACTGATGGTTACTGGTGGCATCTTTTCCTGAAAGACATCACAAAGAATTATGTGAACATGTGTAAGATCTGTACTCAGTATAAGCCAAGACCCACTGAAAAACCAGAAAAAGGGAATTTTTTCCTTCCAGACAAGAGCGGGACAGGAAATAGTCATTGATTACACATATATGAATACTTCAGTGAAAGGATACAGGTATGTATGGATGTGTGGACAGTTTCTCCCCACCAGAAGGAGGTTTTGGGAAGTCAGTACATCCCTGACATGACTGTTATAGCTTAAACATGCTCATGGAACCGTGTATCATCCTCAGTCCCACAGTAAAGTTGAGAGGATGAATCTGCCACGAGTGCCAATTTCTGTTTTAATGGCTAGATTTGTGCCACGAGTGGAATGAGTGGTTGGAAGGTCTTCCCTTAGCATTGATGTCCATAGGTGTCAGTAAATCAGGGAATCAGGATTTACTTCATGTCACAACGGGCAGACAGATTTACAGGACTAAGTGCTCCCTTAGTGTGGGGAAGAGTCTCAAACTAAGACTAAAACCTGATGTTGTGTTGAGTGAAGTTTCTCAAAACAGATGCAGCATGACCAGAGGAGGCGAGAGGGAGCAGGACCTCCTGACACGGAGTGGGTCCTTCTTAAAGTCATCGACAGGAAGTGGTCCTAGCCCAGGTGGACAGGTCCAGTCCAGGTGACGGAGAGGACCTCACATGCAGTTCAGCAGTTCAACGGCAGAGGCGACACCTGGTTCCACTGGTCACAACGCAGCAACCGAAGAGCCCAGCAGGACCTGGGATGAGATTCAGACTGGAGCGTCTGAAAGGAATAAAACCTAGACCTCAGGAAAGGGGCAGAATAATCCCCTGGTCCAGGCAGAGGCACAGGGTAGTCTACCCCTGTCTCGAAGAAAGAAGACATCAAAAGAAGAAAGAGATGATGTTCCATTCATCATTGTGTTCATGTCTAATGTGTGATTTTTGGTTGTTTCCACTGGATCAATAGGTTTGTTTCAACTGTGTTAGAAATTGTGCCTTTTTCAGGAAAATCCTGAGTAGGTCAGGAGTAACTGGAAGTACAAGTTAACAAGGATGAGGATGACCTCAGCAGTGGACGAAGATGTGATCTCCTGTAGGAGATCAAGAAGGGGAAATTGAAGGAGAATTACAAATTATTAGCTTCATTTTATGTTACACTTCAGCAACGAGTAGAAACCCAATGTTGTGTCGTCTCAGGAGGCGTGATTTGCATCGTCACTCAGGAAGAAGGTGGCCTGGCACGTGTGATCACCAGGGTAGCTGAATGTTGTAGCCTGAAGGGAAGACGTGACAAACTATTGTATTGTAACAAAGCCAGAACCAAACGTGCATTAACTCAGGATCGTATAAGAAGGGAGTGTAACAGAAGTGTTCAGATCTCATCTGTATGCCGGCATTTGTGCATGTCGGTGGGATCTCCAGATGCATCTGTACGGGAATAAAAGAGAATCTCTTCCTGTCAACGGACTCAGGGAATCTTTGATTCAACACAATCCTG
>CM026200.1:25246699-25374199 GCA_014839995.1 Xenentodon cancila
ATGTGGCTTGAAGTAGGGAGGACAGTACTGTTTGCTGGGCGTTCGGAGGACGGGACTGTGGTTGGGAAGCGGAGGATGGGATCATGGCTTGGCAGATGGACACGAGAGTGTGGGTGGAAGTGGGAACGACAGGATTGTTGCTGGGCAGGAAGACGACGGTACTGTTGGATTTGCGGTCGAAGCACAGGACTGTGGCTGTGCAGTGGCAGGACAGGGACTGTGGCTGGGGCGGTCGGAGTCAAGGACTGTGGCTGTGGCATGGCAGGACAGGACTGTGGCTGGGCGGTCGGAGGACAGGACTGTGGCTGGGCGGTCGGAGGACAGGACTGTGGCTGGGCAGTCGGAGGACAGGACTGTGGTTGGAAATGGGAGGAAGGGACTATGGCTGGGCGGTCGGAGCACAGGACTGTGGCTGGGCGGTCGGAGCACAGGACTTTGGCTGTGCAGTGGCAGGACAGGACTGTGGCTGGGCGGTCGGAGGACAGGACTGTGGTTGGAAGTGGGAGGAAGGGACTGTGGCTGTGCAGTCATAGGATGAGGTTTTGGTTGGGCTATGGTAGGACAGGACTGTGGCCGGGCAGTGCGAGGACGGGATTGTGGCTGTGCAGAGTGAGAGGACGGGACTGTGGCTGGTAGTGGGAGTGCGGGCCTGTGGCTGGGAAGTGGGAAGACGGGACTGTGGGTGGGTGGTCGGAGGATGGGACTGTGGTTGGAAGTGGGAGGACAGGACTGTGAATGTAAGTGGAAATACGGGACGGTTGCTGTGCAGTGGGAGGACGAGACTGTGGCTTTGCGGTCAAAAGATGGGACTGTGGCTTGGCTGTCTGTTGACTGGAATGTGGCTTGAAGTAGGAGGACAGTACTGTTGCTGGGCGTTCGGAGGACGGGACTGTGGTTGGAAGCGGGAGGATGGGATCATGGCTTGGCAGATGGACAACGAGAGTGTGGGTGGAAGTGGGACGACAGGATTGTTGCTGGGCAGGAAGACGACGGTACTGTGGATTTGCAGTCGAAGCACAGGACTGTGGCTGTGCAGTGGCAGGACAGGACTGTGGCTGGGCGGTCGGAGCACAGGACTGTGGCTGTGCAGTGGCAGGACAGGACTGTGGCTGGGCGGTCGGAGGACAGGACTGTGGCTGGGCGGTCGGAGGACAGGACTGTGGCTGGGCGGTCGGAGGACAGGACTGTGGTTGGAAATGGGAGGAAGGGACTATGGCTGGGCGGTCGGAGCACAGGACTGTGGCTGGGCGGTCGGAGCACAGGACTTTGGCTGTGCAGTGGCAGGACAGGACTGTGGCTGGGCGGTCGGAGGACAGGACTGTGGTTGGAAGTGGGAGGATGGGACTGTTGCTAGAAGTGGGAGGAAGGGACTGTGGCTGTGCAGTCGTAGGATGAGGTTTTGGTTGGGCTATGGTAGGACAGGACTGTGGCTGGGCAGTGCGAGGACGGGATTGTGGCTGTGCAGTGAGAGGACGGGACTGTGGCTGGTAGTGGAAAGACTGAACTGTGACTAGGCAGTGGGAGTGCGGGCCTGTGGCTGGGAAGTGGGAGGACGGGACTTTGGCTGGGCATTTGGAGGATGGGACTGTTGCTGGGTGGACGGAAAACGGGACTGTGGCTGGGCAGCCAATGTCCCGTTCTCCAACCCTCCAGCACCAGTACCGTCATCCGACCGCCCAGCCACAGTCCCATCTCTTGACCTTCCATCCACAGTCCCTTCCTCCCATTTCCAGCCACAATCCCGTCCTCCCACTGCCCAGCCACAGTCTCCTCCTCCTACTTCCAGCCACAGTCCCGTCCTCCCACATCCCAGCCACAGTCACACCTTTGATTGCCCAGCCACACTCCCGTCCTCCTACTTCCAGCCACAGTCCCGTCCTCCCACATCCCAGCCACAGTCACATCTTTCGATTGCCCAGCCACACTCCCGTCCTCCCTCTTCCAGCCACAGTTCCATCCTCCCACTTCCAGCCACAGTCCCGACATTCGAAGGCCCAACCACAGTCCCGTCCTCCCACTACCCAGCCACAGTCCCGTCCTCTGACCCCCCCAGCCAATGTCCCGTCCTTCGACTGCCCAGCCACAGTCCCGTCCTCCCACTTCCAAAGTTAAAGTCCCGTCCTCTCACCGCCCAGCACCAGTCCCGTCATCCGACCACCCAGCCACAGTCCCTTCCTCCCAGGTCCAGCCACAGTCCCGTCCTCCCACTGCCCAGCCACAGTCCTGTCCTACCACAGCCCACCCAAAACCTCATCCTACGACTGCACAGCCACAGTCCCTTCCTCCCACTTCCAGCAACAGTCCTGTCCTCCGACCACCCCTCCACAGTCCCGTCCTGCCACTGCACAGCCACAGTCCTGTGCTCCGACCGCCCATCCACAGTCCCATCATCCCACATCCAGCGACAGTCCTGTCCTCCCACTGCCAGCCACAGTCTTGTCCTCTGACTTCCCAGCCACAGTCCCATCTATCGACCGCCCAGCCAATGTCCCGTCATCCCACTTCCAGTCACAGTCCCATCTTACCAATTCAAACCAAAGTCTTGTCCTCCCTCCATATGTTAATGTAAACAGTAGACGGCACTGTTGATACATTTGGGAACATGCACATATCATTATCATCGCTTTCTGCAAAAACTTTCCAAGCATCAGGTGCGTATCGTTGTAAATACTTACTCTTTCATGTGGCCAAGGAATGTCATCAGACATGTGATGTCATCGATGACGCCACAAAGAATAGTGTATAAGGAAGTTATACAATGAACTAATTAAAGTGAAGATCTATTTTTCTTCTTATTATTATCAACAGCAGTAAAGCAGACACAAGTTTATGTGAAGATGTCTGGCAGCTCAGCTCCTCCTCCTCCTGGCTCCATTCAGGGGACTTTTTCTGGAGAAGCACACAAACATTGGTATGTATGTTTGTTTTTTGTCCTAACTCACAGAGAAACAACCTGCTCCCACTAAAGCAAACATTATTATGACGATTCATCTCCAATTACCACCGTGTAGGGTATTTTAAAGGGACATTTCAAGCGTGAGAGAGAATAGAAACAGAAATAAAAGACTAGAACAGTGAAATCAGAAAAATATTTGAAGTCAAAGTTTCTTGTCAGTTCTAACAGAGTTCCCACAATGGAAGTTGCAACAGACGGGTGGAGAGCAGAGTTGATAGACAACGATACAAGATCTTGTGTCTAGAAAATCAGAAAAGATATCGTTAAAGCCACTCAGAGACTCCGTAGTTTACACGTCCTTTTAAGATCCGTGGATTCATTTAGAAGAGGTCCGTCTAACTGAATCTGGTCTGGTGCTTCATGAAGCCTACAAACATTAGACTTTGTGTTTGTTTGCGTTAGTTAATGCGTCTCAATTCTGTCATATTTTAGTCAAAGTGTGATGTGTGATGAAGTAGAAGAGAAGAGGAAGAGAAGAAGGCAGGACAGATGCCAGAGAAGAGGACTTTTCTGGAGATTATTGTTTTAAACACAATCCAGCAGCTCCGTCAAAGTGTTAATAAAATGTTCCTGATCTTGGAGCTACAAACCACCTGGAAGTTCTCCATCTTTTATTCTTTATTGTTTGTTTGTGTGTTTTCTCCAAACCGCTGGACTCTGGTATCTTGGCCAAGGTTGGTCCTGATAAAAGCAGCTGGTTGCAGTTTTGTGGTTTCAACTGAATGTTTGGACTTTCTGTTCTCATATTTTTCCAGACTCCAGTGTCAGACAGTTCAACTGATGGACGCCTTCTTGTTAAATAAAGTCATGTTTGAAAACAATGACTGTGGGTTCAAATATATTATTTATCATTAAAAAAAAGCAGAAATGATGCATCATGGTTGATCCCACATTCTGATAGAAGAGCTTCAATTTTCATGGTGCAAGAAAGTAAAACCCCATTTTTGTAAATTTACATTTGATAGAAACTGATTCACTCCAAAACATGAAGAATCTTTTTGGATCTTTATATTTTATTTTCAGTATCAACAGAAAGATATCGGCAGCAAAACAGAAGGAACCAAAAGATAATAAGGCAGCGTCTTGGATGGGGTCCAGCGATGGACTCAACACATGTCAGCGGTTCTCCAGATTCTCCTCAAATGACTGAGGGATTCGGCTCCAGCACCGTTTCCTCCTGAACAAGAGGAAGCAGTTGAACACTGGATGGATGCTGAGCTTTATATTGGAGGACAAACGGGTTGATGTGTAACATTTTTGTTCCAATAGATGTTATTGGAAGTTTGACAAAACATGAAGACTGACCAAGTCAAGGATACAAAAATCTGTTCGGTCACAAATGATCTGCAGACGGAGATTCAGTAACACAGTTGAAGGAAAAACAAGAGTCTCATTTATGTGGGGGACATCATAACCTGCTTCGTCCAGGGGCGGTCCCTGAGGTCTGCTTACAGTCTGATGGATGCAGGTCTTCTTTTCCTTTCAGCTGATCTCTTCAGGGGTCTCCAGAGTTCACATGAAGAAAGAGGTCAGGAGGCTTTAGTTGACGTCTGATGGTGGCTTCATCTCTGAGAAGATGCTGTAGTTGGAGATTCCAGCAGCTGATCTTCAAAATCTGGAGGTTAAAGCTTCTTGTGGTGCAGGTGGTGGAGGTTCTCCTGGTTCCTACGATACTGAAGATTAGATTTTAAGATGTTTTTTTTTTAATCAGGGAATAAGAATGATTGGAGCACAGTTAAAAAGCTTTTACAGGAATGTTTTAGCCATGAGCTAATAAACGGGAAAAATCTGGACTGCAGCTTACATGAGGTGTATTTGAACTTTCTTTAGTTGGAGCTGCATCTGTCTGAAGGCTAAAAGAACAAACCAATAGTTAATGTTAAAAACTGTGGGTGAAGGTCTAGTTTTACTTGCTCCTCTGATGTTAGGGATTTGGAACATCTTAACGTTTCCAAATGTATAAAATCTGAGCTGGAGCTTGCAAGAGGTTTAATATCAATGTCTGTAGGTGGAGCGAAGGTGGCCTACAGTAAAATGCAAACAGTGGATGTAAGTCACTCTAGTTGGAGGACTAAATCATATGGGCTGGGGTCGAGGTTGGATATGTAATTACCTGAAGGAAACCAGGTGAAGGATGTGAGAAGCTACAGGTGAAGTCAGGCTCTTACTCTGTGTAGTGGATGTTTAGGGCAGAAGTTTGGATCGGGCCCAGTGATGGACTCCACACATGTCAACGGTTCACCTGTCAATTCATCCCAGGAGGGCATTTATACTTTAGTCTTGTACAACCAGGAGAACGAGATGCACCACAGATGACCTTTGTTTCAAGACAAAGAAAAGTGTAGACTGTATTTACTTAGTTCTTTGACGTTGTGATTCTTGATGGACATTGTAAGAATACATTTCATAGTGGAACATCTGATCTTTTTATGACTCACAGTTGCAGTTCAGCCCCAGGCAGCGTGATGGGTTTGGGCTTACAGACGGGAAAGGAACAGAGAGATTATGGTCTTTTTTTGTATATTTGGTCAAGTTACAAAGGAAATGAGTCTGTCTTATCGCCTTGACCTCCTCACGGATGCCCTTCTGCATTATTGGTGGAGGAAATCAGCTTAACTAGGTTTGTTTTTTTGCCAAATAACCCGTGAAAATTTGGTTTGGTTTGCTCAGTTGGACTTCACTTGATCTTTGGTAAAGTTTGTCAACATAAGTCATTTATACTGTTATTACAGCAGTGCAGCTTCTGCAAAGATCAGACAAAGCAGAGAAAATAAGAGTCTTTGCTCAGGAGGACATTTTATCTGTCATCAATGAATCATCAGGTAAAATCTGGAGAGAAGATGAGTGACGAAGGACATGATCCTGATATTCTGACTGATTCCTGTTACCTTTCACTGTCAGGTCCCAGTTACGGAGCAAGACTTGGACGGATGGAGGAAGAGGGAGATGGAGCTGGTCTAAACTAAAACCAATAAGTAAGCCAGTTGAATGTTTGAACGTCTTGAAAATATAATCAATTCTGCAGCATTATTCAGTATTGAAACTAATTTAGTGCGTTCACTGTGTTTAACTTATTGGCTAGAATTATTTTGTTTCCTGAAATATACTAAAAAAACATCATGTGCCACCTCCTGAGACCCAGCAGTTCAGCTTCCATCAAATTAAAAGTTTATGTAGTGGTGCGTTATGAACTGGAATTACATGATATAATAAGTCATAAGTCCTGAGGCAGTTAAAAATAAGCTTGATAGCAAAGCATTTTGGATGTGACAGGCAAGTAGTTGTAGAAGTAAAACTGCACCAACAAGCAGGCATCTGTTAGACTGAAGGTCATGTGACCTTTGTTAGTAGTTCACCCAGGCGTCTTGAGCAGCTGGTGTCTTGGTTTTGTAGCCTTGTTGCCTGCTCGGAGTCTTGACAAGAGTGTTTGTATGTGTGTTTGCATGTTCTCCAAGTGCCTGCACAGGTTTTCTCCAGCTGCTACGGTGAACTCCTGCAGTGCAAAAACGTGTATGTCAGATTCATTGATGATTCTGAATTGTCCAAACTAGTAAGTGTGGATGGTTTCTGTTCTATATGTGGCCCTTTGATAGACGGGTGACCCATTACATGGTGGACCTGGAGAGAGCTGGGATAGACTCCACCAGACTTACATAACTCTAAAAAGCAAAAAGCACGTTTAGATAATGGATGGCTGAACTAAGACATCCTACAACAGAGGTTTGGGAGTTTAATAACACATTTTGTGCACAATGGTGAAATCAGTGTAAAATCTAAATAGTCAATTAGGCATGGAAATTAAGAGGAAAAGAGGCTAGTGTATCACAACTAACCATCTTGGAAGTACGTGTCCCTCATGGTTTATATGAACTGTCAATATTGCTTAGCGCTCTGTTTTCTTTGTTCTCTGTCATATTGAAGAAAACAAAGATTCACTGAGTCTGAACAGGTGAGGGACTGATGCTGTACATCTGAAGACAAATGCAGCTGAGGAAAAACTGGAGAAAACGCTTCATTATTCCACTGTGATGTTTCATCAGCATGTATCCGACATAGTTCCTGCAACATACAACCACCACAACAGACATCCTGTCCCAGACCATGTCTGCATGAAACAGGCAGACCCCCATATACAGTAACAGCAGTGATGAGGAGGGCGAGAGGCAGGATGACTGGTTAGAGACAGAGACTGGATACAGGCCAGTACACAAGGTTATGGTTCATGTAATGAATCTGCATTCAACACAGTTTGAGGGAGAAAATCAAAGAGCTGCGTTGCTCCACAATGTCAAAAAAATCACAGTCTAAGAATAAAGACCAAAAAACGTCTATCACAGTCATCTTATGTCATTAACAACTTTGTGAAGTGACAGAAGCAGCGTCAGGATGGCCGAGTGGTTGAAGGCACCAGACTTAAGGACTGACTGATTCCTTCAGTTCCTCTGAGGATGCTGGTCTCCCAATGGAGGCGTGGGTTCAAATCCCACTTCTGACAAAGATTTTAACACTCATGCAGCCAAATGATATGAAAAGTACTTTCTGGTCACTGTGGATGTGGGAGCATCTCTTTAAAAACAGTCTCTCACTCTTCCAGGTGGAGCATCAACACAACTATGGATAGTTGGTGATCCACATAGACGAGGACTGCAGGTCAGGATGTCAGCAAATATCCAAGAGACATCCATACAGACAGGTGAAGGCAGACACTGGGATGGTCAGAGGGTGGGGCTGCAGGGCAGCATCCAGCTTCTGAGGTTCTGGACTGCAGAACATGCACAGGAGAAAAAGAGGGGACAGACAAGCACAACAAACTACAAGAACAATGGAGCACAATTATGTTTATGGGATACTGTTAATAACTGAGGATTGAGGTGAAGAAGAGACAGGGAAGGCAAAGAGAACCAGAGGAGGTGAGGAGCACCAGTCAGTGGATCATGTTGGGGTCCCCCTGCAGCAGGTCTACAGCAGCAGATCCAGGATGAAGCTGTGTTGAAGACCAGCTGCTCCAGTCTGGTCCTGCAGCTGCAGCTGTGACTACTGGTCCTAACATTTCTCAGTATTATTTTCTCAGTAAAACACTAGATTAATTTTTATTGGAAAATATTTTCTTGGTTTTGTTTTTTTTTCTTGAATCCAGCTCAGTTTATGCTAAACAAATGATAAAGTTTGTTATTGTTCAAAATCAGATTTCCAGAAAGACTCCAAATATACAAAATATCCACATCAACAAGCTGTCTCTGAAGCTGCGGTAATAAATGAGGCACAACTAGATGACTTGTCACATGTCCTGTTCTTTGAATATGATCTATTTGATCAATAAAAGCATCTGTAGGTGACGGAGCTCTAGGACATGTGGCGGGGAACTTCTACACCCTGATGACACCTATTGAAATGAAAACCAAACCTCGGTTCAGCTCTGGAGGAGGGCGGCTGCTGCTGGTTGTTTTCTCAGGATCATCCTGATTATTATTGTTGGGATTTGACATTATTCTGCTAGATTTAATGTGTGGATTCTTACTTTTATGATCTTTTACTTGTTTATATCTGTTTATTATGTGGCAGCATTGGTAACGATAAATAATATCAGAACTACAACATGTTAACTCGCGTTGCTTCGGGACTTTCAGCGCTCTTTCAGAAATGCTTTTGTTTTTGTACCAACACCATGAGCAGAATTCACCATTCAAGAACAAAATATGTTGGACATAAATAATGTTATTTGTACTGAAGGAGGGTTTTGTAGTCGTTTCTCATTTCAAAGTAAACAAAAGACAGCAGGTTCATTCAGAAGTCCAGTGAGCACCTACTTGGCTTTTTAATATCCATGACTTAGTCAGGAATGTGTTCTGTTGAAATGAGGCTGAGGATGTTTGTGCACGTGTCCATTTATGCAGATGGATGTGTGCCAGTGTCTTTATGACACTCCTATGGTGACGTGTGTTTGCGGGGGTCTTAAATAAAAGGTGATAATGCTGCCGTTTCAAAACAAAGTGTGTCCTGAGTCCATCCTGAGAAGAGCTGACTAACACGTCTACGATAGTTATCCTGTCCAGCTTCTGATGCTGGGAGGTGTTGGAGTGCCGGCAGCATCTCACCTCCATGTCTTCGGGCAACCCATCTGCAGTGATAACAGTGTGCAGAGCAGCCACGACATCAGGAACAATGTGAGGAAACCAGCATCAGCAGGTGTGAAGCTCAGTGAGCCTCACACTTATTCTGGATCAGGATACTTGATTCCCTTTCTGATTTTCAGTTTTGTTTTTGACACCAAGTTAATCAGATGACAAACTTTTTTTTTTCAGGAATGGTTCATCGTTTCAGACATTTTCAACAGAAAAATCTTAATTTCAAATTCCTGTTGTTATTAAAAGCATTTTTAATGCTTTTCCTAGTTAAGGAATGTAAAAAGAAAAGTGTAATGTGAAGGCATCATTGGAGTCTTGCCATGAGTAAAAGGTGCAAATGGTTAAAATTTGTTATTTTAAAAGCAAACACAAACAATGTGAACGTCTTACGATCTTCCTATTTTAGTTTGCATTTGCATTATTTAGTTAGAGCAGAATATATTAGTGCAGTGAGATAATAAATATAAGCATATATTCAGACATAAGTGCAACACGACTGTTGCAGCAAAAGTAACAGCTGAAACAACCCAAAGTATTTTGTGTGAAGTATGAACATGCTTGATATTTGTCATGCACGGTAGATGAAATAAGTCTTAATGCTCTTTACAAATCATCTGGTTGACTGATTTGACTGCATTAATGTTGATTCTGATTCTCAATGTACGTTTTTGACACAAATGCGACATGTCATCGATCAGACGCCTGTGAAATGCATGTTATGATTAAATTGAACCTCTTTTAAGCTTCATGAAGTGGAGGAGACAGAAAGTAACTCGGGGTATCTTGAAGTAAACCTGCTCTTGACCAGGTTTACGTCACAGAGTCAGTTACCATGGTGACAGACTCCAAGTAAGAGATACTTCACGTTCTAAAACTGACTCGACTGAACCCTCCTGGTCCACAACCACTAAGAGCCTGATCCAGATCTCTGTCTGAAGAATCCAATGAGAGACAAGATCCCAACTTCAACTGCAAAGTCCATCTCCCTTCCTCATTGGTTGAGATCATTAGATTTTTCAGTTGCATCCATGAGATATTTAAACAATAATAGAAAATGGATGGATGGATGGATGGAAAAACAGTTAAATTCAGCTGCAATAACATAAAATGTCCACTAGATGACGACCTAAGACCTCAAATGAATTAAACTTCCTCTGCTTCGTCATTATTTTACAAATAATAATTTCTGGTTGAAAAAAAATGTTCAAGGCTGCAAAGGACTTTTTAGTCATTGTCTTAAATTCATCATATGTATCCTACATACAAATTGAGGCATGTTAAAGCAGCACAGAGTTTTTAATGTTGGAAAATCTGTTTCAGTTTCATTTGCAGGAATATTTGATTACTTTCACGTAGTGTTGTCTGGTTCTTGATGATTCTCATTCATATCTTCAAAAAACAACTAAAGTAACTTCGGGGCAGTCTCACATCCCTGTTGTGTTTTGCAACAACTGCATATATGGCTTTATGTCCCAAATCATCAAAGATGAAACTGGCTCACAGGGCTGCAGTGAACATCCCAGCAGAGAGGAAACGAGGGAGTGACTGAGCAAGAGACGGAACAAGAGTGAACTTTGGATGGTGTCCTGACAGCATCTCAACCTCCATTGTCTGAAAAGGGAACCCTCTAAACTAACTAATATATCATGTATGTTATGACTCTCTTAAGAGTTCAATTGTTGCTGCGTTTGGAGACGTAGATCTGCAGATGTTTCCTGCTCATGAGAGGAAGAGTCAAGCCTCATTCTGACTAACAGCACCAGAACAGAATCAGCTTGGAGCTTTCACATCAGTTCAAACATTATTTAATGCCTGGATCAGCTGCATTTCAACTAAGGTCCGAGGTTCACAGTATCAGGAAAATGAGTGCAGTTGAAAGTATGAAACGTTGCACCTTGTTGGACTTTGAGCACTACAGCGCTGGTCACACAGCAACTAGTAAGTAGTTTGATTAAAACATTTGGAAATAACAAAAATCAAACCAAAAACCAGAAAAATGATTCCAGTGGTGTAAATAGAGCTGGATGACCCACATCGGTCGGTGGAAATACAGATTTAGCTTTACAGCTTGAACTTGGTTGCTCGTCCACTCTGTCCATGTCATAGTTGATAGATTAAAATATTTCCTAAAATGTTCTGATTTCATAAGGTTAAAAATCTAACAATATTTGTGATGAAAAGTCATTATGTCTCACAAATTCCTTCAAATAAATCTGGAAATAGCCTTCAGGATGAGGACAACACAAGTTTCCTTTAGGCTCCCCTTTACTTTCTGACTCACAGTGCAGTTAGATGAAGCTCACATTTGGCTGTGTGGGCTTCAGCGTGCACGACGCTGAGAAATGGTCACATTTCTGTCAAAATTTTTAAATATATATATTTAAAAATACCACTTTAAATACCATTGCCCTGTCTGAATCAAAATTGCAGGGACGTCCAGTTAATCCAACGTTTCCGTGGTCCGACTTTCTTCTAATTAATAGTAATTAGGAGGGTGAATTAATAAAAGAAGAATAAAATGATGCTTTGATTCACACACATTAAAACAAACCAAGAATTGTGGCCAGGATTCACTAAATATAATGTAATTATGTAAAAAAAAAAAAAAAAAAAAACAACAAACAAACAATTAAAACAAAGCAAACAACAACACGAATCCACACACGTTTATATGTACACTTTTATACTGCACCACAGTAAATTTAATGAAATTACGATAAAGATTAAAAAACAAACAAACAAAAAGTCAGTCCCTTCATGTATGAGATGGGAAGGAAGTCAAAGCCTCACTCTGTTGATTTTTTGTACCAACAATTCAATTTATTGGCGATTTATGTCGACAACATCGACTAATTGTTGCATAATCATACTACTAATACTAAACTGCTGTAAAATAAATGTTTTTTTGAATTAAAAAAAAAAACACTTCACTCAGATGTCTTTAATGACGTCACAAAGGATATGATTCCGGTTGGACGGCGCGCTGGGCCCATAACCCAGAGGTTGATGGACCAAAACCGTCCTCTGCTGGTTGAGACCTGGTACGTGAGTCTCCTGTCTGATTTAATCATAAACTTGTTGTGGTCAGAGTTGATGGTTTTGTGAGCTGAGCAGCAGGAGTCGTGAACAGAGCTCAGGGGCAGGTGTTGTCTAGAGTGGCGCTCCGAGGATTCATTGGGGGTTTAAAGGGACGGCAAACGCAACTGGGAATTCAGATCTCATGTCCTTCTGAAATGAGTGAAACTGTATTTGAACAACATTTGTCAGCGACTCCAGTTGGTGGGTATAAAACACCAGCTCTTTATCCCCATTTGTCAAATTATAAGCCTTCAAATATACACTGGGGTCAAGGTTCAAAGGTCAGTTTTACAAAGCAGGAGGTCTAACAACGGACAAAGGGTTTCAAACTGCAGGAAACCTGTATGCAGAGCATCAAGTTGCTCCAAACATCTGTAACTCAGGGGAATTAGCTCCAATGGGAGAGCGCTCACATCACTACTATGTTTGGATCAAAGACTCAGTGAAAGTGTGGACCTCAGTCCAACAGCAGCTGACGGGAACCAAGCAGCTGTCAGCAGCTCTTCTGGTTTCTCAAAGGCTGAAGCTGAAACAGATTTGCTGTCAGGAAGTGATGATTCTGCTGAAAATGAGCCTGAGCCACCTGAACAGAAACTAGCTGTGACAGTGTTGAAACTGGAACATCTTCATGTTCCTGCCACAGCAGCAGACGACTTGGTGGGAGAGTTGAGGTTTTTTCTGAAGCTCTGCATGTCCATCATCCACAAAACCAACTGTTGAAGAAAATGTTCAAAAGTCTCCACCTTCATATCAGTCAGGAACAGTTGAGGAGCTGATCAAGACTGTGTGTTTCTGAGCCCAAAGAATCAGAAAGGGAGGTGTTTGTCCGTCAGAGCCTCCACCTTCTGGAAGGTTCCTCCTGCTGCTCTCAGACACACAACATCTCTGCTACTTTAGATCTCTCCTTCAAACGTTCCTTCATCAAAAGGCTCTTTGGTTTCGTCTGATCAATAAAAGACATATTCTACTGCTGCTGGTTCTGGCTGCTTTGGCCGCTCTTCTTCTGTTTCAGGTTAGTCGTTTTAACTTTGTTGGGCGGTTTATTTATAGACAAAAACCTTCTTTGAAGGAAATTCACACCAATAATTTCTTTGTTTCATATTGTTTTTACTGCTGGTTCAAGCTGCTTGCTGGCTTTAATTCTCTGCAGTTTTGTTAAGAACCTTGTAACATTGATCAGGAAATACAAATATAATTTTAATATAATATTTATATCATGTTTGTCCTGGATAGTTTTATTAGTTTCATTAAATAATTCCGTTGAACAAACAAGCATTTTAGAAGACCACTTCAAACCATTAAACATGTGAGCTGCTGGTTCTGAACAGAACCTCAGGTTGCACTGAGATTTGAACTCAGATTTCTGGAGTCAGAGTCCACAGTGATAAACGTTACACCATGGAACCAGACCAGGTCAGATGTTCTGTTAGTTGTTGTTCTGTAGAGTCGTTACTGGGTTTCACATCTGAGATCAACATGACATCATGAACTGAGAACAAAAACACAGAATCCAACAGATTTGAGAACATCCATGGAAGGTTATCCAGACTTCCAGGTGCTGCTCTGAAACTGCTCCTGCAGCGTTCTTCACCCAACATTGGTGTTTTTTTAGTCTTTTACATTAGAGAAGGAGACCCAGCAGGGATGGATGGAATGATGGATGGATGGATGGATGGATGGATGGATGGATGGATGGATGGATGGATGGATGGACGGGCAGACAGACAGATGGTTAGAGGTGTTGTGGAATTTATTTCTGTTAAATAATTACGGTACAGGAGAGCTCCGTTTTGAGAAGTTTATTAAGCTGTACAGCTGAGAATCACACAGTTGAACACAGTCGGCAGAGTGAGTCTGCATTGATTAATTACACACAGATCTTATACACTTGCATGTCCTTGAGCACAAACAGGGATTGTTCTCTCCCTGCAGAAATATAGTTCCCTCCTTACTCCTTATCTCCAGCAACTACCGGAGACTTATGATTAAGTCTCACTTCTGTGAGAACCATCCTCCACCAGTATGCAAGTGAAAAACCAGACAGAGTGAAAAGTACTGAATGAACAATGAACAAGCAACAGATAATAGCAAAAGACACTATAATAACTAACTTAAGAAACTATATTTCTCAATTTCCCTTACAAGTCCTCCCTTTTGATTAATTAACATCTCATTAATCACACTAAACAAGATACAAAGTAACATAGCAAAAGAAGCTTTATTCAAACACAGTTAAATCCTCTCCATACATGTCATCTTCAAGGTCCTCATCAGCATCCCCAAGCAGCTGTGTGAACACCTTATCGTCTTGCATAAGCATTTGATGGGATACTCCTCGCTCGATGGCACGCATCATAAGCCCTCGCAGACACGGGATGATGCAACACCCACAGAGTCCCAGGGCAGCCACAGAGGCTATAAGAGCACAAAGGACTGAGATGATCAAAGTTTTCCACTTACCAAACATATTATCCAACCAGCCCCACATAGAGTCGTCTATGCCAGAATTCTCTGCCAGTTCCTCCCGAAGGGACCGCAGGCCTTCTAACGCTTTAGTAACCGTGCCATCAGGAGCAGTGTTATTGGGGATAAAGGTACAGCACGTTTCCCCAAAGAGGGCACATACTCCACCTCTTTCTGAAGCTGGTATTATAACAGGAGGACACACAGTTGAGGATGTCATCTTCACCAGGAACAGAAACATAAGTAGAAGGAACCTTTGCAGACATACATACAATACAATCTTCTTCAGTCACAGCCCTAGCAGAATAGTTAGCAAACTGATACCACACATTTTCCTGGATCCAGCCTGCACGAAGGGGATTCTTCACAGAAGCGGCTCCGACGGATCGTGTGTGACGGTCGGCACGCGTTGTCTCCGTGTTCCACGTCACCAGGAGGAAGGAGGCACAAAGCCCGAAACAAAAGAAGACCAGAGGTCTCCACATCGTTGCCACGTGGAGGGTAGACTACCTCACACGGGAGCTGGTCTCAGGGATTATTCTGCACTGTGGTTGAGAAACCAGCTGGTTGTTGGTTTTCAGGAGGTGTCCCTAGGAACCTTTTGCAGTGGCTGGCGTGGATCCAAGTTGCCCCCTCGGCCACCTTAACAGCTGTGTGAGTGGTCAGGAGCACCTGGAACGGTCCCAGCCAGGGCTTGGACTTCCAATGCTTCCTCCGGAGATCTTTGACCAGGACCCAGTCTCCTGGCTTCAGAGGATGAAGAGGTCCTTCAGCAGGTCTGGACAAGGCAGCCTTCACAGTTGCCTGAACCTGAGAGAGAGCTTTGGAGAGGTTGGAACAGTAAGTCAACATGTCACTGTCGCACATGTCTGTGGAGAGAGCCCTCCACTTAGGAGGTTCCAGTCCAGTCTGTGGTGGTCGTCCAAACAGTACCTCATATGGACTGAGGTTCGTCTTAGTCCTAATGGCGCATGGCCATTAGGACTAAGGGAAGCGCTTTAGGCCAGGACAGACCTGTTTCCTCACAGCATTTAGTGAGTTTGGCCTTTAACGAGCCATTTTCTCTTTCTACCGCTCCTCCAGACTGTGGATGTTGGGAGCAGTGTGTTTTCAGCTGGAACCCAAGTCTTTCACTCACCTCAGTCAGAGCTTTATTGACAAAGTGAGTGCCATTGTCGCTAGTGATTTTACCTGGAATTCCCCATCTGGGAATGATCTCAGTCAGCAGGGCCTTTGCTTCTGCACTGCTGTCTGCATGTTTTGTGGGAAATGCTTCTACCCACTTTGCAAACATGCAAACTATCACTAGGCAGTATTTCTTACCTTCTGATGGAGAGAGTTCAACAAAGTCCATCATGAGGTGATCAAAGGGGTACTCTGGAGGTGGGTGTCCAGTTGTGGCTACTTGGAGTGTGCAACCTGCGTTGTTAGTTGCACAAACAAGACATTTTTTACACTGATTTTCTGCAGCCACAGAGAAGCCTTTTGTGAACCAAATAGCAGTCAGCTGATCTAACATCCTCCCTTTAGACACGTGGTCCAACCCATGTGTCAATTTCACAAAATATGGAAAAAAATGGCGAGGGAGACATGGTCTACCGTCCGAGGACGTCCAGATCCCCTCTGGGGAGCGGCTGCACCCATTCTGTTTCCACAAGAGCAGTTCCTGAGCGGTGGCAAAGGACTGAACTGCAGGCAGAGATGAGAGATCGAGCTGAGGTAGAGAGGAGCACAAAAGGGAGGGGGAGACTTCACCCACAGCAGCAGCAGTCTTAGCAGCCGCGTCTGCAGCGGCGTTACCACGCGAAATGACGTCAGCAGAGCGTGTGTGAGCTGCACACTTAACCACCGCCACAGAGGAAGGCAGCAGAATAGCCTCCAAAAGATCAGATACCTGTGTCGCATTCAGGATGGGCTTACCGTCAGACTTCAGGAATTTCCTATGTTTCCAAAGTGATCCAAAGTCATGTACCACTCCAAAAGCATAGCGTGAGTCAGTGTAGATTGTGACAGACTCACCTGCAGCCAACTTACAAGCCTCGGTGAGGGCCACCAGCTCAGCAGTCTGAGCAGAATAGTGAGCTGGCAAAGTGCCAGAGGCAAGGGTGGCATAAGAAGAGCAAACTGCATATCCCACCCTGTTCCGGTCCTGAGAGTCTCTGGAGGAAGAGCCATCCACAAACAGCACCAAATCTGCATTTGGGAGAGGAGAGTCAGACAAATCAACTCGTGGAGAACAAATCTCAGACAAAACTTGATCACAGGAATGAGGCTCTCCATCTTCCTCTGTAGGAAGGAGTGTGGCAGGGTTCAGTGTGTCACAACGCTGCACAGTCACGTTGGGCATATCCAGGAGGACAGAGGTGTAACGAAGCCACCTGGCAGCTGAAAGGTGTGACGTTTTCTGCTCCAAAAGAATGATGGACACAGCATGTGGTACCATAACAGTGAGAGGAGAGTAGTCCACCATGCTCCGAAAGGCCAACACAGCCTTTTCTGCAGCGGCCACAGCTCTAAGGCAGGTTGGGAGGCCTGCTGCAACCGGGTCAAGCTTTGAAGAGTAGTAGGCCACTGGCCGAAGCCTGTCACCATGCTGCTGCAAAACAACAGAAGACATGAAACCATGTTTTTCATCAACCATCTGGACAAAAGGTTTGTTCGGGTCTGACAGTGCTAGAGCAGGGGCGGAGAGAAGCGCCTGTTTTAGAGCCAAGAAGGCCTCATCCGCCTCGGTCGTCCACGGGACAGCATCTCCAGCAGCCAGCGGAGAACCGTGGATGCAGGCATTCAGAGGAGCCTCCAGGGTGGAGTAGTTTGAAATGAACGACCTGCAATAGCCAGTCATACCCAGAAAAGACATCAGTTGTTTCTTTGTCACTGGTTTTGGAATGTCCTGAATGGCTTTTACTCGAGCATCAGAGAGACAGCGAGTAGAATGGGAGATAACATGTCCCAGAAATGTGACAGTGGTTTGAACAAACTTGCAGTTTCTTACGGCTGGCCTTATGGCCCTTCAGGCAGAGGTGTTGGAGGAGTGCCAAGGTGTCTGCCTGGCACTGGTCAGCTGACGGCGAGCAGAGCAACAGGTCATCTACAAATTGAAGCAGAACTGAACCTGGAGTCAAACAAAGATCAGAAAGAGAGTCTCTGAGTGCTGCATTATAAATTGTAGGTGACTCTGTGTAGCCCTGACACAAACGAGTGAATGTGTAAGGACGACCTTTGAACTCAAATGCAAACCAGTACTGGGAGTCAGGGTGTACTGGAACAGAGAAAAAAGCGTTAGCCAAATCAAGTCCTGAGAAGTGGGTGGCGTCAGATGGTATCTGAGAGAGAATAGTGTGTGGATGAGGCACAGTGGGAGAACGAGCTGTCACAGCTTTATTTACAGCTTGGAGGTCCTGCACAAATCTCCACTCAACAGGTTCACCTGGCCCACGAATCTTCTTCACAGGGAAGAGAGGTGTGCGGACAGGTGAGGTAGGACAGGGAACAATCACACCTTCCTTTAGCAGAGATTCAAAAACAGGAGTAATTCCCTCCACAGCCTCAGGCTTGAGTGGATACTGTTTCTGGCAGGGCCTGAAAGAAGATTTAGGAGTAATGATCACTGGTTCACAGTCTTTAATCAAACCCACATCATATTTAGACTGAGCCCACAGCTGAGGAGGGAGTGTGTCCAAAACAGCTGGGGGCGGGGAAGAAGCAACTTCAGAATGAACCAACAAGAAATCAGTTTCACACACCTGCTGCACTGTACGCTGACAGTGAGCAACATAGGGAGGGGCCTGTTTAAACACGCGTTGGGAGGGGGAGAACACAACATCAGGCTCAGCGCTCAGAACCCAGTCTCTGATAGTATGGACCCGATACATGAACCGACCAACATCTTTCCAATGTTTCTGTCTCGGTTTGGAGAGAGAAACATGTGGAAAAACTTCCTCCCTCATCCGGAACAACTTCTTTTGTTCAGGTGTCAAAGACACGGAGAGCGCACAAAAACAATCATCCCAAAACACATGTGTAACAGTGAGTTTATCATTTGTCTCTCGGTAAAACACTTTTTCATAATCAGGATCTGGTCCACCTTTGCTGAAGAACGATATGCAGTGCAACCCTCCCTCCCTCATAAAAGATGAGTCTGAAGCAGAATCAGAATCAGAAGCAGCAAGAATGAGTTTTTTCCGGTCAGGGGGACTCTTTTTTCCGGTCACATGACGGTCACATGACTTGCGTAGCGACACGGCACTGAGAGAGGGAAAATTGAATATGCGATAAAATTAATCTTTACATAAAGCTAATACATCGCAGATCATTTATTTTCTTCCATTAGAAAATATATTATTCTAATCTAGCAGCTTTACGCTGGAGGAGTTGACGGAACTTGAAGGCTATATTGACGGATATTTCTATAAGTTTAATATGGATCCCGCCGCCGCCGCCGCCGCCGAAGCTGATTCAAAAAAAAAAACAAAACAAAAGGAAGAAGACTTCATCAACTGATACAAGCGATCTTCCAACTGCTGAAATAGAGGTTAGTATTCTAGACTCTATTAATACAAAGCTGGATCTGCTGGTAACTTTACACAGCGAGATTAAAGAGCTGCGAGCAAGCCTGGAGTTTGCTTACGGCCACATTCAAGAACTCCAGCAAGCTAACTCGTTACTCCAAGCCACCGTTAAAGGTCTCGGAGATAAAATGGACAATGTTGTCAAAGAGAACAAAACGATGAAGGAAACGATATTAGATTTACAGACACGAAGTATGCGAGATAATATCATAATTACCGGAATACCTGAAAACCGTTCGGAGAACCCGGAAGAAGTCGTTAAAGATTTCATGAGAACACAACTGAAACTCCCAGCTGAGACTGTTGATCGTATCGGGTTCGACCGCGTCCACAGACTAGGAAGACCCAACAACAAACCATCCCGCCCCATAGTCGCTAAAGTAGAGAGATATAAAGATAAACTGACCATCAAAAGTCGTGGTAGAGAGCTGAAAGGTACGAACTACGGAATTAATGACCAATTTCCTCGAGAAATTAATGAAAGACGCAAAGTTCTCTATCCGATCATGAAAGAGCAGAGAAAAATCAATAAAAGAGCCTACATAATAGTGGACAAACTTTTCATTGAGGGGCAGTTGTACCGAGATGCTAATAGCACCCCATGGCTATTCTAATATTCTGATTAAAGCAATGATTAATCATAAATTCAAAACCGCTGTAAAATAATAGTACGTTATGTATGAACTGCTATTCTAATATTATGATTAAAGCAAGGATTAATCATAACTTCAAAACCGCTGTAAAATAGTTATGTATATAAGAATAATTATAGGCAGGTAAAAATTTAGGGAAAGAGGTTTTAAAAAAAAAAAAAAAAAAAAAAAAAAAAAAAAAAAAAAAGGGTAATCTCTTTCTCAGTGCCACCATTACATCACAATATGCACTTGTATGCACTGCACCTGGTGTACCATTTGGCATGGGCACCACACTTGATTTCTCATTTCTTTATCCTTTTTATTATATGTTTTCTTTTCTTCTTTAACTGCATCTCTAAACACACACACACATTAACACCCCTCAAATATATACACACAGATATGCACACAACACCAAGACAGGAGTCGTCTGTAGTACTTCATGACATTAAAATTAAGAAGTATAATGCAACCACTTAAAATAATTTCATGGAATGTGCGCGGATTCAGAACTCAGGAAAAAAGAATTAAAATCATCAACCACTTAATAAAACACAGAGCAGATATCTGCTTCTTACAAGAAACACATGTTACAGAAAAAGAACTCTCAAACATCAAACTTGAACAATTTGAACAAGTCTCTGCCTCCACATACAATAGCAGACAGAGAGGAGTAGCAATACTCATCAATAAAAATATACCTTTTACGCACCAATCAACAGTAATAGATCCAGATGGAAGATTTATTATAATCAATCTCTCCATCAACCAAAATGTCTTCACCTTGGTCAATATTGACGAGCCTTCCTTCTTTCATAACTTATTTTCATCAATAGAAGATTCAACAAATCTAATTATTGCAGGAGACTTTAACGCCATTATTAATTCAAAACTAGACCGTTCAAATCCACAATCTTATAGAAATTGTCAAACAACTGAAACCATCAAAAAATACATGAAACACTACGGACTTGGCGATAGTTGGAGAATAAGAAATCCTTCAGCGAGAGAATACACTTATTACTCCTCTGTCCATCAGTCTTTCTCTAGAATTGATTTCTTCCTCATCAGCAACTCTCTCTCTCAATATGTAACTGAAACTTCAATCCACCCAATTTTAATCAGCGACCACGCCCCCATCTCCCTAACGCTCACACTTCAGATGCAATCTAAACTCAGCAAAAGATGGTACTTCAACACATCACTTCTGCAGGATACAGAATTTGGCGACTTCATAAAAAAGGAGTGGTTGTTTTTTCTGGAGATGAATGACCTCCCAAATACCTCACCATCATTGTTATGGGAAACAGGAAAAGCATACATTAGAGGGAAAATAATAGCATATGCAACAAATCGGAAAAAACAACAACAGAGAATAGAAACGGATCTAGAACAAAATATCAAACAATTAAGTGAAGATTATTCCAAAAAGCCGTGCAAAGAAACTAAAAACAAACTTGATAACTTAAAACTACAATATGAAAGCATTATATACAATAAAACACAATTCCTTATACAACAACTTAAATATGAAAATTATGAATACAGTAATAAAATTGGAAAATTCTTAGCAAACCAGCTGCAGCGTAAAAAAGAAAAGTCAACTATATCTTCCATCACCAATTTTTTAGGAGAGGTAACTCAGAACCCACAGGAAATAAATGATGTATTTAAGGACTTCTACAGCCACCTATACAGACAAGACCGGCACCCCAAACAATCAGATATAGATGACTTTTTCCAAAACTTAGAGCTCCCCAAATTATCAAAGGAACAAGCAAATATGTTAGACAACCTACTAACTCCTGAGGAACTCTATAAAGCCCTGGAGGGAATGCCTAATAACAAATCCCCAGGACCGGATGGATTTCCCCCAGAATTTTATAAACATTTTTGGGAAATGTTATCACCACTCTATTATAAAGTCGTTGCTGAAATCCATGCCACCTCAGTAATTCCTCCACAAATGAATACTGCAGCTATGACAGTCATCCTAAAACCCGACAAAGACCCAACTCTCCCATCTAGTTATCGCCCCCCTTTCGTTAATAAATACAGACTTAAAAATAATTACTAAAGCCCTAGCCACAAGAATAGAAATAGTAACCCCAGCGTTAATCCATCCAGATCAAACTGGTTTCATTAAAAATAGAAATATATCAGATAGCACCAGGAGGCTTTTTAATTTAATCCATATTGCTCAAAAAAGACAAACAAAATCAATAATTGTGTCCCTAGATGCAGAAAAGGCATTTGACAAAGTGAATTGGACTTTTTTATTTAGTACGCTTCACAAATTTGGATTTGGAAGCTCATTCATCCACTGGATTAAAACGCTGTACACATCCCCTCTGGCCACCGTCATCACAAACGGAATCTCATCACAAAGATTTACACTTCAGAGAGGAACCAGACAAGGATGCTCACTCTCTCCGTCACTTTTTGCTATTTTTATTGAACCCCTTGCAGCAGCAATACGACAAAACCGTCAAATTAAAGGGATTCGAGACACGATATCACAACACAAAATAAGCCTTTATGCTGATGATGTATTACTATATCTAGAGGATCCAAATAAATCTATACAAGAGACTTTGAATACCATTAATAATTTTTTCAAAAATCTCAAATTATACCATAAATTGGCAAAAATCAATTATACTACCACTTTCAGACAGTGTATGGGACTCTGCAACTCAAAATAACTCTTTGCCATTCAGAACTGGCAACATTAAATACCTGGGTGTTAATGTTTCTTCCAGACTATCAGAATTATTCAATCTAAATTACATCCCTCTACTCCATAAAATAACACAAGATTTAAAACGATGGACAAACCTTCCACTTTCACTAATGGGTCGAATAGCCTCAGTTAAAATGAAGATATTACCACAAATGAATTACTTATTCTCAGTACTCCCAGTTACCCCCACTGATAAATGGTTCAGCTCAATTAACTCATTGGTAACAAAGTTTTATTGGAAAAATCAGAAGCCCAGGATTAGTTTAGCGACACTACAAAAACAGAGATCAAAAGGAGGCCTAGAAGCCCCGAATTTTCAATATTATTACCTATCGACTCAAATGCAGTATTTAATCAAATGGATCCAAACAGAAAACCACAGCTCATGGAAAAACTTGGAGCAAAACCAATGCAAAGATATCCCTATTTCTGACTTACCATTTCTTCCAACATCGATAAAGAAGATACCTCTTTTTGAAAACCCCACAATCAACTCAACTCTGAAAGCCTGGTGGAAGACAATAAAGATTACAAAGTCTTCCTTAACACCTTGTCAATTAACTCCAATCTGGCACAATCCTGACTTTCTGATATCCAAGAAACCTATTTATTTCCCATCATGGCAACAGAAAGGTATCACTCATCTCCATCATCTCTTCACTGACGGCCACTTTATATCATTTGATTCGTTAGCTCAGAGATTTGGTATTGAAAAACAACAGTTTCTACATTATCAACAACTAAAATCTGCAATCAAATCAAAAGTAGAGATCAACTGTGACTTACTAGAACCTTCACTATTTATTGAAGAAGTAAGAAAAATCACAAAGGCCCAAAAACTGGTTTCTAGAATCTACAAACTTATATCCAGTAACGACACGGAACTAGCCCTCCCAATAACCAAATGGAATAACGACCTAACAACCACTCTCAACCCCGACCTTTGGACAGGCATCTGTAATAATATATTCTCTATGACAAAAAACACAAATCTACGACTTATTCAGTATAAAGTAATACACAGGACTCACATCACACAGCGGACAATGTTTAAAATGGGTCTAGTCAACACAGATATCTGCCCCCAGTGCACCCTGGGTAACACAGATGATTATTATCATGCCACATGGTCCTGCCTTCCTGTCTATGGCTTCTGGTCAACAGTGACAGAAAAACTATCAACGATTTTAAGTTGCAGAGTCCCTTTATCTCCGCCATTATGTTTACTGGGTAACTTTCAAGAACTTGACAATTTCCCAACTAAATATAGAAATCCAGTTCTAATTTCTCTAACTATTGCCAAGAAAGTAATTCTCCTTAACTGGAAATCTAAAACCTGTTTACACATCAGTCACTGGATAAACCTCATAATAGAATACATATCACTAGAAAAAATAACATTTACTAATAAAAGCAAATTAGCAGCTTTTACTGATACTTGGAAACCTTTTCTAGCTCATTTTAAAATAAAATGAAATACTGGGCCTGGATCTCTGCACATTCCATTATACATTCCATTATATATTATATTTTACAGAACAGCTTTACGATCTATTCTCATTGAGAAATTGATGTACTATAAACCTCTGGTCTATCACCGCAGGTAATGGAATCACTTTAGATGACCTCCCTAACCCAAAGGTGCCATGTGCCTGCTCAGCTACTGGGGCTACGGGTCGCCGTCAGTGGTGGTCCCCTGCGTTCCCGGACTGGGGGTTGGGGGAGTGCTGGGAGGTGCAGGGGTACTGGCGGTGCACCGCTGCAGGCCACCTGGCCCCGGAGCGTTGGTCTGGGGGAGGGCTGGGACCGCCTCCGCTCCCTTCCTCTGCTGCCGTCGGTCGTGGGGGGTGCCCGCCTGCCCGGGGGGTGGGGAGCCGAGAGGGGGGGGGGGACTGGCCTGGGGTTGGCTCTGGGGCCGGGCTGTGGTGGCCTCCGGGCACCTCGGGTTGCTGTCGCTCTTTTGGGGGGGGGCCCCGGGGAGCTGGGACCGGCGGGGGTGTCCTGGTGGTCGTCGCGGCTCCCTGCCTGGACTGCTACCCCTCGAGCTGTCCTGTGGATCCCTGGGCTGCGACCCCTGTGGCTGCATGGGGCTCTGCCCTTGTCTTGCTGGTGGGACGGGGGGGAGGAGTACCAACAACTCCCCCCTCCCCTTCCCAGGCTAAGCTCCTGCCAATCCTTTTTTTAAATACACATCACTAGACAAGAGCACAACCACACAGGGGCACTTGTCACCTCACTACATCCAGACACAGGACCGGAGGTGCCGAGCTTGGCTGGGGGCACATAAGGGACGAGAGGTGGCGGGGCAGGAGTGCACTGTCACCTCTCCATACCATCCCCTACGGTCGAGAGGCAGCAGGGCAGGAGTGCGCTGCCGCCTCTCCATACCTCCCCCAACTCGTGCCCTCCTTTTAATGCACCCCTTCTTTTAATGCACCTTAGCACACCTTATCTGCACTTAGTTTACATGCACAGGTTTGGTAGCACACACTCACTGTGTCCGATCTGGAACCCGGAACACAGCCTAAACCTAAACCACGTTCACACACGGGTAGGGTGTAGGTCCAAGGATCTGGCGCTAGCTGGCCTGGGAGGGGGTAGAAAAGACATCTGGGGCTGCCATGGGTAAACCAGCGCTCCCCTGTCTCGCCCGCCGGGCAGAGCCCAGATCTGGTGGGAGGAGGGCCGCTGGGGCTCGGCCTAGGGGCTCATCGGGGCTGGTTTGGGGGGCGGGGGGCTGGGGGGGGCGCTGTGGCGGACGGCCTGGGGGGCTTCTGCCGGCCTGGCCTCTCTGGGCTCTCCCTCCGGGAGGGGCGGTGGCCCGGGCTGCTGGGGGGCCGGCGCGGGGCGGCCCTGGACTCCGTCCTGCGGGTCTGTCTCCTCCGTTCGGCTTCCTGCCGTCGGGGTGGGTGGACCCGCCCCTCTTCCCGGGCCGAGTGGCGGGGAGGATGATTGGGGTGGGGGGGTCCCCGGCTCCACCCATTACTCGCTCTCGTGGCTGCTGGCATGTATCGATCCGGCTGACCGGTCCGCCTGTGGCTCCTGAGCTGCTTTCCCGCTCTGCCGTCATGGACAACGTAGGCGGCCCTCGGCCGGGCGTCCTGTGACCTGCTGGGGCTGGACCGGTATATGGTAACTGAGGGGGGGGATTTCGTACACCTGGGGAGGGCTGCTGCACTGCACTGACCCAACACACCGGCACCAGCGGTGGTCCAACTTGAAATGTGATTGTATCATGAGCAGCTGTCCAGCTGGTGTGGAAGGTCAACATCACTGCCAGCTGTGGTTCTTTAACTCTGAATCTCTCAGCTCCTGATCATCTTGGGGTGTTACACCCAACACAACAACATGCACTCACCCACACTACACTACACACACACACACACACACACACACATCACTGAATCATCATAAATAACACAACATCCACCACTACCCTCCGCTCCTTTCTCTTTGCACTTTGCTGTTTGTGTTTGTTGGTCCTCTTTGACAGAGTTCAGGATTAGTGGAGTTGAATAATGGGCTGTTGAGAGGATTGGTGTGGGACACTATCACCTTCACTTTCACTTATGCACGGGGGATAATTATTAAAAAAAAAAAAAAACAAAAAAAAACAAAACCCTTGATTACAGATTAAAATGCATATATATATTCCTTTGGTTCTTACCAATTTGGTATCAACCAATAATATATGTGCAAACATGGGACAAAAAAAAAAAAAATAAAGAAAAGTAGTTCATTTCTGTCCTCGGTGGAGTAAGGAAAACTCCAATATGTGAAGACACTAAAACTGCAGAAAACAGGTATTTCTAGGCAAATGTCAGTCCAAAACATAAAGGAGGACACTATTTATCTAAACATCCATCTATATTGGCTCGGTTAATCTCATGTTTCCTTCAGGCAAAAGTCCTAACAAACTTTATATCTAGTGTCATATATTCCTCAGGGGCAAAGATTACTGAGTTATATTTCCCTTATGACATAGATAAGTAAAAGGTGTCTTAGGACACTCAATAGTGTTGAGAAGGAGCAGAACAACTCCCTTGTTAGTTTGAGGTTTGGAAAAACATACTGATCATTGACTAATAAAAATCAGACATTGCTACAGAACTGTTGTTCAACAGAATCATTACAAAATAAAATAATAAAACTGGTCTGGACAGCACTGATGGGACTATGAACTTTTTTATTTTGTTGCACAACAAAGTAGTCAAGTGATTTCTGTAACTAGTAACATAAACATGGTGGTTTATGAGCATCTTAAAACATCTGATTTCATTAATGTAAAAATGTATATGCATATGCATATATATGTATATGTAATGAAATGAATATGGTTTGTTTTTGATGAAGTTACCTTTGTTTTTTATGTCATGGCAATTAACACTTTTGAAGTTCAAATTGTTTACATTTCTTAACTTTACTAATTTTACTATCATCAAAATTCAATGTAACTGAGTTTTACGGACACAGACTATTATTACTAATATTCAATGTTTTGTAGATGTTTTGGCCATTTTTTGACAGTATTAGAAGAGCTGGGTGGAGAGAGAAATGAGCAGATCTGCAGCAAAGGGCCACAAACGTGGACTGAAACCTTTCATTAAAATAAACCTTAAAATAAATGTTTTAATATCTAACAAGACAAAAACAAGCACATGCAAAATAAATCAAACCTGTTAGTTTGATATATCAGCACATAAGAAAAAAAATAATCTGGCTGTGAAAATATTTTCAAAATATGTTAATTAAAACCCCCTTATGTAGCAGCACATGAAATTTTACACCATCTCTCCGTGTATTTACCAATCAAAAAATGAAAATACATGAGCAATGAATGTGAGGATTTAGAAAAATCATGGGCAGCAACTAATTATTTTATTCAGCCTGAATCACTTTGCCCTGGTAACTGAAGTTACAACAGTGGGAACTTCGGAGGTTACATAACCTGTCCCTCCAGAGATTGGGCACCAAGCCCCAATTACGCTGAGCGAGGCAGCGAAGGACCTGAAAGATAAGATCATGGCGAGAATGAACACAAGGAAACCCCGGCAGCGATTACCAAGACTAAGTTAAGCACCATCTGAAAGTCTCCTGGACAATGTGAATGCAGCACTGACAGCGATCCCTACCACAACAATCACCGAGACCAATGAGCTGATATACACTTCAGCAGCAGTGATCCTGGAGATGCTTGGCTATAAGAGCAACCATGGGAACCATGAAAAACATGACCCACCATGGAAACGAAGGTTGGAAGTAAAAATCAAGGCGGGATGAAGAGAAGTGAGTCAATTGACAGGAGCCCAGAAAGGTGCAATGAAAAGACCAGTACCCAAGAGGTACAACCAGATACCCATACCTGAAGCACTCGAAACTGCCAAACAAAGGCTCCAAGCCTTGGCTAGCCGCCTAAAGAGATACACTAGAGAAAATGAAGCCAGACGAATAAACAGGCTGTTTGCAACTCAACCTCCGAAAGTGTATGCTCAATGGCAGGGTAATAACAGCAGAGCAGACCCACCAAGGCTGTAAACTGAGAGGTACTGGAAGAGCATATGGGAGAAGGATGCAGCACATAAAAGCAGTGCTCAATGGCTAGTCTCCCTGAGAGAGGAGCACAGCAACCTCCCTGAGCAGAAACCAGTCACCATTACAGTGGCAAACATCCAAGAAAGAGTCTCAGGTATGAAAAACTGGAAAGCACCGGGCCCAGACATGATCCAGGCCTACTGGCTAAAGAAACTCACAGCACTCCATGAGCGGCTGGCAGCACAAATGAGCCAGCTGTTAAGAGATGGGACTCACCCAGAATGGATAACCGAAAGGGCGAATGATCCTGATCCTGAAGGATCCCACAAAGGGTGCAGCCCCATCTAACTACCGACCAATAACCTGCCTCTCCACAACATGGAAGCTCCTGTCAGGCATCATTGCGACTAAGATAAGCAGGCACATGGAGCAATACATGAGCAAAGCACAGAAGGGCATAGGCAGAGATACCAGAGGAGCCAAACACCAACTCCTGGTTGACAGAACAGTCACCCAAGACTGCAAGTCCCGAAATACCAACCTGTGCACTGCCTGGATTGATTACAAGAAAGCCTACGACTCGATGCCACACACATGGATCACTGAGTGCTTGGAGATGTACAAGATCAACAGCACTCTAAGGGCCTTCATTGCAAACTCAAAGAACCTGTGGAAAACCGCAAGCAGGACATAGACTCCCTGATCCACACCACCAGGATCTATAGCAACAACATTGGGATGTCATTCGGGCTTGAGAAATGTGGGAGGATGGTGACAAAAAGAGGCAAGGTAGTCTACACAGAAGGGGTCTCAGTCCCAGAAGAAACAATAGCAGACATTGAGGACAGTTACAAGTACCTTGGAATACATCAGGCAAATGGTAACCTTGAAGGGGCTACAAGGAAAATGGCAACAGCCAAATACCTCCAGCGAGTAAGGCATATCCTAAGAAGCCAGCTCAATGGCAAGAAGAAGTCCTGGGCAATAAACAGCTACGCCCTGCCAGTGATCAGATACCCTGCAGGAATAAAAAGGTGGCCAAAGGAAGAGATACAGACCACAGATGTTACGACAAGGAAGCTCCTAACCATGCATGGTGGGTTCCACCCCAAATCCAGCACACTGAGACTGTACCCAAGCCGTAAGGAAGGAGGCCGAGGACTAGTGAGTGTGAAAGCCACTATCCGGGACGAAACTGCCAAGCTCCATGAGTACATCAAGGACAAGGCCCAAACGGATGACGTACTCAGTGAATGCCTCAGACAATGGCAAGATGAAGAGGTGCTGGAGGAGGAAGCATCATGGGAGCACAAGCCCCTACATCGAACCATAACTGAATTGGCTGATCTCAAAAAGTCCTACCAATGGCTAGAGAGAGCTGGCCTACAGGACAGCACAGAGGCACTCATCCTGACTGCACAGGAGCAGGCTCTGAACACCAGAGCAATAGAGGCCCAGATATACCACACCAGAAAAGACCCAAGGTGTAGGTTGTGCAAAGAAGCACCGGAAACAATCCAGCACATAACTGCAGGGTGTAAGATGCTGGCAGGGAAAGCATACATGGAACGCCATAACCAAGTAGCGGGCATACTCTACAGAAACATCTGTGTGGAGTATGGGCTGGAAACCCCGAAGTCAAAATGGGAAACACCTCCCAAGGTGGTGGAAAATGACAGAGCAAAGCTCCTGTGGGACTTCCAGGTACAGACAGACAGGATGGTGATGGCAAACCAACCAGACATCGTGTTGGTAGACAAAGGGCAGAGAAAAGCCGTGGTGGTGGATGTGGCACATATATAATACATACATACATACATACATACATACATACATACATACATACATACATACATACATACATACATACATACATACATACATACATACATACATACTACATACTTGGACACATTTACCCACACATATATCTATCCATATATATATCACCATAAACACATCAATACATAGAAATATGCTTACAAATACATACACATATATATACGTACATACATACGTACATATATATACATACATACATACACACAATGTTTTGCACATATAAAAATATAATAATAATAGTAAAAAAAATAAAATAAAATAAATCATTTACATACCTCCTTCCTTTGAATAGTTATTCTATACTTTAAAATAGTTTACTTTAAGTAGTTATTCTTCCATTGTTGCTTCCTATAGTCACCTCCCAAGGTGGTGGAAAATGACAGAGCAAAGCTCCTGCAGGATGGTGATGGCAAACCAACCAGACATCGTGGTGGTAGACAATATATATATATATATATATATATATATATATATATATATATATATATATATATATATATATATATATATACATATATGTATGTATAGTTTTTTTTAACCTTAATTTTTTTTTTTCCCGTTCTCCCTCCTGTCCTTAGTAAGTGTGTTTGGGTGCATTAAAAACAGAAGCTGGCACATGTAGGCTGGGTGCTCCCCGCACATCCCAGTCCTCTCTGTTGTGTTTAAGTATGTGTGTGTTTTGTTTTTTTTTGTTTTTTTTATAAATGTTCTACGTATAGTGTTGCGGTGCATTAAGAACAGCAGCTGGTACATGCAGGATGCCCCCTAGACGTCCCAGTCCTCTTTGTCGTGTAAAGAATCTTCATCTAATGAATAAATGATTTACCAAAGCCAAATTTTTAAGTGTTTGGAATAGAAATTCCCAATTAACAGCTTTTTCTGCATCCAGTGAAAATATGGCTGTTGGTGTATCTGTTTGTGAAGATTAATGAATCAGATTAAATAGTCTGCGTAGGTTATTTGCAGAGTATCTTCCTTTAATGAAGCCTGTTTGGTCTGGGTGGATGATAAGTGGAGTTACTGTTTCAATTCGTAACGTTAGCACTTTACTGATAATTTTAGTGTCTGAATTAACGAGGGATAACGTGCGATAGCTTGCTGGATAAGTAGGATCTTTTCCAGGTTTTAAAATTAAAGAAATAATTGCTGTATTCATTTCTATAGAGATCTTAGATTTGTCCTTAATTTCTGCTATTAATCGTGTAAATATGGATGCTACAATATTCCAAAAGTGTTTATAAAATTCTGCCGGGAAGCCGTCTGGACCCGGTGATTTGTTATTAGGCATTAGTTGAAGAGCTTTATGGATCTCAGAGTTAGAGGTCCATCAAGTTCTCCAGCCTGATCTTCTTTGAGGTTTGGTAGGTTGATATTATTGAGAAATTTGTTAATCTCTGATATGTTTGATTTATTTGTAGATGAATACAGCTTTCTATAGAAATTCATGAATTCATCGTTGACTTCTTTGGGTTCTTGAACAATGTCTCCTGTTGAATTAATAACTGTGGAGATTGTTGATTTTTCCTTATTTTTCTAAATCTGAATGGCCAGATATTTGCCAGATTTATTGCTGAATTTGAAATGTTCATGTCTAAGTCTTTGGATGAGGAATCTACTTTTTTATTTAGGTATTCATTCAACTGCAGTTTATATTTTTGCAGTTCAGACTGAGTTTGAGGAGTGGGGTTATTAGCATTATTAATTTCTAACTCTTTAATATTTTTTTCCAGGTTTCTTTGTTCATGCTCTTCCTTCTTTTTCTTATGGGAGGAATGTGAAAAGATCTGTCCTCTCAGCACAGCTTTGCCCGTTTCCCAAAGGATTTATAATGTTGAGGAGTTTTGCGTTCTGAACACCTCCCTCAGGTATGAAATTATATCACTGGGCTGCCTTGCCTGCCTCCCCATACGCAGCTTAACTTCTGTTAAAGCTGAACCCTTTAGCACAGAGAGAATTAAATCTACTTGTTCCTCTTCCTGCAGACCCCTTACTCTTATTGTGTGCTCCACCTCTTCTATGAAGTCATCAACAGTTTAGGTATCCCTTCCCCGTTCCCTAAGAAAAGGAACAATCACTTTCTCCCTTGGAATGTAAATAACAGACCTTGTCTAAACATCACCCATGTTCGCAATACTAGTCATAACCGCATCGTACTTCCTACTCAGTTCCTGAACCTGTATTACTGGATGTAACCTGCATTACTCCCCTCATCCAGCACAGGGGCTGCTTGAGGTCCCCCAGGCTGACTGGATCCGGAGGCAGATGTGGTCGCCCCCTCATGTACCTGCGACATGCCAAACTGTTTCTCGTAGTGACTATCAGTCAGAGTCAGAGTCAAGTTTATTGTCAATTCTACCACATGTGAGATACATACAGAGAATCGAAATTGCGTTACCCTCAAACCCTCGGTGCTACACAATAAATACATTTTAAACACAAAGTGCAGGTTAAAAAGAGACAAGAAACAAGTTGTGACATGACAACAACAGTTTTTCGGTTTGTTTAAAGTGACATGGTGCAATGCAAGCGGTCCAGTTCTGCCAAAATACAGATACTGAGATCAGAGTGAGTGAGGGGGGGGGCAAGGCGGGAAACGGTGGAAGAGGAGGGAGAGTGTTAAGTGTCCTGACAGCCTGGTGGACGAAGCTGTCCTTCAGTCGGCTGGTTCTGGCTCGGAGGGTCCGCAGCCTCCTCCCTGAAGGCAGCAGATTGAAGAGGCTGTGTGACGGGTGGGTGGGGTCTCTCACAATGCTGAGGGCTTTGCGAGTCAGACGGCTGCTGTAAATGTCCTGAAGTGAGGGGAGAGAGACACCACTATAATATCAGTGTAATATCAGTATAATATCAGGATGGCACAGTCACCTTCAACACTGATTCAATGTCCAACAGTATTTTACGGTTGACCTCCTCTATCTGCCAGGGACAACAGAAACGATGATCGGGGCTCCTCCAGGACGCTGACCGCCTACATCGACCTTGGGAACCTCCAGCGGGGGTCTTCACCTTTTCCCTGACCAGGACTGGATCCGTATTCCACCATGCTACTCCAAATTAAACAGGAATCCCACTTCTGTCACCAAAATATGTGACCCAATAATGAAGTATAAAACGGGACATGAACTGACTTTTGTGGTTCTTTTATTCCCTGACTGCACCTGGGAGGTACAGCATTAACTTCTTAAATTTGGGAATGGAAACTGGACAGTATAGAATACAAACATGACTTGAACCTGGCCCTTTATAGCCACCTTATGCACTAAACCTTTGAGTGGATCCTCTCCACGCCTGAGGGACATGGTATCTGTTGTTCTTTGTGTCATAGTGAAACTTTGCATCTTATACATGAATGACAAAGTGTGCTTGCCTGGAAGGGCAGACGAAAGGGTTTAATACTTTGTGCCACAACTTAAATGTAGCTGTGTTTTAGTCCCACCCTGGTGGGCTTGGGCGTGGAGGACCCAGGTTCAAGCCCAGGGCTGCCCACAATGGTAAATCACTGGGGGCCCCTGAGCAAGGCCCTTAACTCCCAATTGCTCCCCGGGGCGCTGGTTCCAGCAGCCCCACTGCTCACTAGTGAAACTAGTTGATGGGTTAAAAGCAGAGCCCAATTTCGGTGTGCATCGTACATACAGTGTTTGCATGATGTCCACACTGACAAGAATGATCATGAAAAAAATAAAAAATAAAAAAATAAATCACAAATTGACAGGTTTTGCCGAAACAATTATATCCTTTTACACTGACTATACACAGACAACAGTAGTGGCTCAAGCTTCTGAGAAAACAAAATACAGACTGCACAATTGAACACATTTCCACACACTGACACCATACAGGGTTATCTTATAATATAGAACATTATTACAATATAACCATTTGCTAACATTAACCCAATGAACCCAATGAACATAGAATTGCGACTCACTGCTCTGCGCAGCTCATGCCAGCACGCAACGCACACGTGGACTTTTGCTACTAATTTCTGATAAAACAGAAGTTGTTGTTTGTGGTCCCAAACAGCTTAGGAAGGGATTAGATGGTCTTGCGATGGCCTCCAGTAAAACTGTGCAAAACCTTGGTGTTATATTCGATCAGGATTTGTCATTTAAACAGCATATTAATCAGGTTTGTAAAACTGCGTTTTTCCACCTCCGTAATATCGCAAAGATTAGGAGCATCCTCTCGCAGAGTGATGCCGAAAAACTAATTCATGCGTTCGTATCTTCTAGACTAGATTACTGTAACGTGTTGTTGGCTGGATGTCCAAGTAATTCTCTGAACAGCCTCCAGCTGATCCAAAATGCAGCAGCGCGAGTGCTGACAGGAATCAACAAGAGAGACCACGTCTCTCCAGTTTTAGCTTCCCTCCATTGGCTCCCTGTAAAATTTATAATCCAATTCAAAATTTTATTACTGGCATATAAAGTCCAAAATGGCCTAGCGCCGCGATATTTGCAAGACCTGATAGTACCGTACATTCCTAATAGAGCTCTCCGTTCTCAGGGTGCAGGTTTACTCGTAGTTCCTAGAGTATCGAAATGTAGATTTGGAGGACGGGCTTTCTGTTATCAGGCACCATCACTCTGGAACCAACTTCCAGTTTGGGTTAAGGAGGATGATACCACCTCCACCTTTAAAACTAAACTTAAAACATTTCTGTTTAATAAAGCATATAGTTAGTGTACATTTAGTACCTTAATGTGTCAGGCCCAGTAGTCAAAGCTGCAGCTACAGGACCAGATTAGACCAGCTCATTTAAACATAGCTTCGGTGTAGATATGCTGCTATAGGCCTATGCTGCAGGGGGGCACCAACATGATCCACTGAGTGGTGCCTTTCACCTTCTCTGTTTCTCTTTGCCTTCTCTGTCTCTTCTTCACCTCAACCCTCATTTATTAACAATATCCCATAAACTTAATTGTGGTCCATTGTTCTGGTAGTTTTTTGTGCTTGTCTGGCCCTTCTTTTCCTCTTCTTTGCATGTCCTGCGGACCAGAGCCTCAGGAGCTGCTTGCTGACCTGCAGTTCCGCCTCTGACCATCCCAGTGTCTGCCTTCACCTGTCTGTGTGGATGTCTGTTGGATGCTTGCTGACACCCCGACCTGCAGTCCTCATCCCCTTGTATCACCATCTATCCATATATCACCCATATTCACAGAAGTCTAATTGGACTACCAAGGACAGTTACTAATGTTTCCTATCTTGTACCTTTGACGGTGTCTCTATGTCTCTGTTCTTTCTTATTTCTTGCTCTACCCGGCTGGCCTTCGGCAGGAGGGTCCCCCCTCATGAGCCAGGTCCTGCTCAAGGTTTCTTCCCTCTTAAAAGGGGAGTTTTTCCTTGCCACTGTTTGGCTTAAGGTTTTTCTTCCACTAGGGGAGTTTTTACCTGCCGCTGTTTATGTAATAATTGCTCGGGGGTCATGTTCTGGGTCTCTGGAAAGCGCCTAGAGACAACTTGTGTTGTAATAGACGCTATATAAATAAAGTTTAATTGAATTGGACTCGTCGGGCCTTCTATCTCCTCTCTAAATGGTACAGAGGTTCAGCAATTTCACCAGCACAAAGAAAGAAGTTCTTTATTATCAATTCTGTATGTAACACATTCAACTTATTAACGAAACATGTTACCACTTACGCCAACCGCCATAAGTCTCACTACCCTGTAGTAACACCACGCCTTGCCGCCTTCCAACCACGCCTCTCCCGTTAACTTATGACTGACCTCCTGGTTGCCTCCCGGCTCTTATGACTAGCCCTGGTGAGAACTTTTACTTATCGCCACGCTCCCGACACCTGCGACCTGACTACGCAGCCCTTCACACTCCCACTCTCCGGCACTTCCCTCTCCCTTCCGTCTCCCGTCCCGTGTAATGCAGAACTCTCCTGCTCCCACGTCTCAACTCTGAGAAGGTCTTAAAGAGACAGCGTCACCAAAGACATGCATCCTGCCCCTGCAAGTATGGCCTTATCCCCAACGATGTTCCAACACCTAAACTGGCCTTAAACCTATGGAGCCCATCCTTAACAGGATTACATTCTGATAACCAGTTCACCTGGTCACATGAATATGAACTTTTTATTCCATATAACAGCACATGTCTTAAATTGTAGTTTTTGGATTGAAATGTGTATAAATACAAACTCTGCATTACAGATAACCCAAAAACAACTAGTTCAAAGCTGTTAGTCAAAGTCTTGTTATCCAGTCTTTTTTGAAAACCATTCACTCATTTTCATTTATCTTTGATTGCATCCACAAATGCAATCAAAGACCTTTAGTTTGAAGGACTATGATGAGGGCTGTCTGTTTGTAACACACAGGTTTATATTGTTTAAGGCCCAAAAGAGAGTGAGAGTGAGAAAGAGTGCAATGACTCATCCTTTACCTCAAATCATTTGAGGTACAAGTAGGTAGATCTGGCTCACAAAATAGATTCAACACTGTTTAGAAACCCTTTCTGGCTCACTACAACATAACTTGAACTACAACACTGAACAACAGGACTTCAAGTGGAGAGGTGCTGGATCTGGGTCACTCACAAATGACTTTTTGCATTTCTTTCTCTTGTACAAATTGTGTCTGGCTGCTACATTTATTTATGCATTCATTCTAAAATCAATATGGTAATCTGGCAAGCTTTTTTTGTCGACTTTTAACTATTAACAATCATCGTGTTTTTGGGGGTTGTCTTGCTGTTCCTTTTACCTTTTTGTCTTTGTTTGTCATTGTGTCTGTTGACTAAAACTTGATAATAAAGTATTTAAAAAAAAAAATCATATTGACCTAACAGAGATTAGATGGATGCGACTGATAGGAACTCATGTCTTCCGACTGTTAAAACTGCAGAAATAACCAGGTGGGTGACAGTTTACTAAAAGAATTATTATTCAAAATCTCAAAAGTTTTAACTGCACAGAGGAATCACTTGAATACTGGTAGCATCAAAACAATGGTTTGATAAAAGGTGAACTTTTAAAACATCCTATGTGATTTCAACAGTGAGGAAAACTTGCACCAAGTTGTCCACTGATACCACTGAAGCAGAAGGCGGCTATATTTGGACAGAGCATTTCTTAGTGTGTGTTCATACACTGCAACCCAGGCTTTAGTTATTTAAACACCACCATACGTGCACACAAACAGAAGGTACCGGGGTAGTATTCAGGTCCCTGAAGTCAACCAAACAGCATCACCAACAGTAACCTTCACTTACACCTGATACAAAACAGTGTTCTTCATCATTGGTAGACATTTCTCTACATTATGGGTTTTAACTGCAAGTACAAAATAAAAGAACCACAACAAACACTTATCAAAGGGTGTCTGTGCAGCGTGGGCTAGTAAAAGCCAAAAACATAATACACATTGGTCAAAAACATGTTGGATTGTGCTTTAATTTTGAAAAATGAATGAGAGGTTGAAAACTTATTTTGTTATAAAACTATTTTGTACTGCTTGACTCCACCGGGAGGTTCCTGTTCACCAGCCTGAGTACCCCTCCTGCTACAGGGTCTTTATTTGCTTTTTAAAGTTACTGAAGGCCATTTTTACAGGGTTGTTCCTGGTAAAGGACACAACGGCTCGGCTCTGAAAAATCCACCTGGAATTCCTGCTAGTGGAAACTTGCCTTAAGTGACTTTTTTTGTCTGCCAACTCTTCCTTCTGTGGAAGAAACATTTTATTATATTCATGCAGTTAATTTTGTGGACCACTTGATGGGGACAAAATTTTATCAAGCTGCAATATTTTAGCTTGACCACCAGGTAGAAGCAGCGTACTGTACATTTAATTTTTATTTCCCTTAAAACCCCCTTTTCACCAACATACAGTTATACTATGGATAAATCTCCTTAAAACTGTCTTTTTTCGCTTTTATCAACTTACTTTTTTTGCCCTTGTTTGCACATATATTTATGGTTGATACCATGTTGGTATAACCGGAGTTGTATATATGCATTTTAATCTGGTAACCAAGGGTGTTTTGTGTGTGTGTGTGTGTGGGTGTGTGCGAGTGTGCTACCTTCACCAGCCCTCATAACAGTCAAACTATATTTTTATTGATCCCTGGAGAAATCCAACAAGATAAAAGTAAAGGGAGAGTCAGAAAGAGGGGTATAAATATTCTGCAGAGGAGGGCTAGAGTCACCGGGTGTGGAGGGTGAGGAGAGAGAGAGCAGGAGAGAGAGACGAGACAGTGGTGGTGCAGTCTGGTGTCTGTGTTGTAATATGCATCAAGAAGAGTTTATAATGTGTTGTTTTAAAGAGTAAAAAGTGGACACAAGACAATCAAGTGTTATAAGCAAAAAAAGAAAACAGAGAAAAGGGGGGAGGAGCTTTCTATTTACAATCACGTCGTTTGAGCGTTGGGGGGGGTTGGAGGCAGTATTGAAAAGTCATATATATAATAGGCATAGAAGTATTTAAATACTCATACATGTCCACATATATCAAAATAAAGTTATAAACAGAGAAGATAGATAAATAATCCATACACACACACACACACACACACACACACACACACACACACACACACACACACACACACACACACACATATTCATACAATCAATAAAAATAAACCGTGGATTAATGTGTGGACATCTAAGAGTTTTGCTATGCATAGGCGTAAAATACATATGCACATGTACATGATTATACATACATACAAATATACATTGATACATGCTGTACAGGTGTGCCTAATTGAAGTACACACATATATATATATATAAGTAGCTATTCATATGATATACATACACATACCTTTAAATCATTGCATATAGTATATCAGTATATGCATACACTTTGCATGTTCATGTCACAATACATTTCCCAGTAATCATTTACTTACACTCATGCAACTCATATTCATACATACATACATACATACATACATACACACACCCATGCATATCATCCATATAAGTATATACATCCACTTGCATGTATCCACATACACCTAAATAGATACATGCACATAGGGATACACACAAATACATAAACATGTACACACACACACCCACACACATATACACACACACACACACACACACACACACACACACACACACACACACACACACACACACACACACACACACACACACACACAGCTATTCATACGTACATACATACATACATATCACATACGTTCACACACATATATGCAAAAACATACTCACGTATATAACTACGCACACACATATACACACCAATACATACACATACATACACACACACACACACCCATACACACACACATATAAAACATGCATCTATGTATATAAACTCACTTATTTGCACATAAATACATACAGGAATATAATAATAATAATAATACATTTATTAATTACAAAACTAATAATATTAAGTCATTTAAACACTTCCTCCTTTAAATAGTTATTCTTACAATTCCGTTGTTGGTTCCTATCGTCATCGGTAGCGCCCCAACCCTCCCCCCAGCCCTGGGCCACCCCAGCCCCCCACGGCAGCGGCCGCAGCCAGCAGGAGGGGAGGGAGGAATCCGAGGCCGCCGATCCCACAGCCTCCCTTAGTACAGACCATTACCAGCTGGAGACCCAGCAGGCTCAAGGAAACAAGGCCGCGAGATGCCCCCAGATCCCCCGACCCCCAAACATATCGAACCCCGCACGGGCAAGAAACAGTGTCGCCGGTGGCCCGCCAATGCATCGGCCCCCGCCACGCGCCCCGGCGACGCGACAGCGACACCGAACTCCAGTAGCCACGGTGCCGGACAGGCAAAGAGGGTGGGGCAGGCGGAAGGCGGGAGGGAAGAGGGACAGAGGAGCCAGAGCAGCGCGACCAGCCCAGGGGGGCCGGGACCGCCACCACCCACCGGCCGCAGATACACATGGCCGGGAGCAGAGGCAGCAGGGCGGGGATACAGCCGACACCCGGAGGCGGCGCAGGAACCAGGAGAAGGAGCCCGCCGACACACCGCAACACACCCAGACAGTAACCGGCGCCTCACCTTCCCCGCCAGAGGTACCCCCCCAGAGGCCGGCCCCGGCACCAGACCCACCAACCAAGGCGCAACCCAGACCCGCCGGGCCCCAGAAATCCCAATCGCAGGACCAGATCCGGACCCAATCGCGGACCAGGCAGCCAGGCACCCAGAGACCGCCCGGCACGTGACCCCCGAAAAGCCCCGCACGTCCCCCCCCCCCCCCACCCCACCCCACCTGGACCCCTCCCCTCTCATTTTTTTTTTTTTTTTTTTTCCCTCCCCTATTTTTAATTTATTTATTTATTTATTTTTTTCCCAATTAAAATAATATATTTCCTAATATGATTGTGTTCGGGTGCATTAAAAACAGAAACTGGCATCTGCAGGGTGGGCACCCCCCACACATCTCATTTCTTATGGTTAAGTTTGTGTGTTTTTTTTTTTTTTATTTTTTATTTTTTTTTTCCCTTATTTTTAATTAATTAATTAATTTATTTATTTATTTTATTTATTTATTTATTTTTTTCCAATTAAAATAGTATATTTTCTAATATGATTGTGTTCGGGTGCATTAAAAACAGAAACTAGTATCTGCAGGGTGGGCACCCCCCACACATCTCAGTTCTTATGGTTAAGTTTGTGTGTGTTTTTTTTTTTTTTTTTTATTAAATTCACCTCTTATGTAGGTATGTTTGGATGCATTAAAAACGTGAGCTGGCATCTACGGGGTGGGCACCCCCCACACATCTCAGCTCTCTCCGTTATGTTTGTGTTTTTTTTTTTTTGTTTTTTTTTTGGGGCATATATGAGAGGGGAGGGGGGGTAACAGGGAGGGGAGGCCCGGCGGGGCCCGGGGGCCACCACCAAGCAAGCCCCGGGCAGCCACAGGGGACCGGGCCAACAGCCACGCTCGAACCATCAGGACCCCCCACAAAAGGGCACCAGAGCCCCCGAAGAGGCTGAGCCACCCCCCCAGCCGCAGGCCAGAAACCGGCGCCGGCCTCAGCGAAGGCCACCAGGCAGGGCCGTACGGGGCCGCCACTGACGCGGGAGTTGGATGGCGGCGGAGCCCCAGTCCGTGTCCCAGCGCCAACCCCGGGGGCCGACCGGAGAAGCCTGTCAGGAACATGGAAGCTCCTGTCAGGCATCATTGCGACTAAGATAAGCAGGCACATGGAGCAATACATGAGCAAAGCACAGAAGGGCATAGGCAGAGATACCAGAGGAGCCAAACACCAACTCCTGGTTGACAGAACAGTCGCCCAAGACTGCAAGTCCCGAAATACCAACCTGTGCACCGCCTGGATTGATTACAAGAAAGCCTATGACTCGATGCCACACACATGGATCACTGAGTGCTTGGAGATGTACAAGATCAACAGCACTCTAAGGGCCTTCATTGCAAACTCGATGGGCCTGTGGAAAACCACTCTCGAGGCAAATGGCAAGCCACTTGACCAAGTGTCCATCAGATGTGGCATATACCAAGGAGATGCGCTGTCCCCACTGCTGTTCTGCATAGGTCTGAACCCCCTAAGCCAAATAATCAACAAGACTGGCTACGGATACCGCCTCAGGAATGGAGCTACGATCAGTCACCTCCTCTACATGGATGACATCAAGCTGTACGCTAAGAGCGAGCGGGACATAGACTCCCTGATCCACACCACCAGGATCTACAGCAACAACATCGGGATGTCATTCGGGCTTGAGAAATGTAGGAGGATGGTGACAAAAAGAGGCAAGGTAGTCCACACAGAAGGGGTCTCAGTCCCAGAAGGAACAATAGCAGACATTGAGGACAGTTACAAGTACCTTGGAATACCACAGGCAAATGGTAACCTCGAAGGGGCTACAAGGAAAATGGCAACAGCCAAATACCTCCAGCGAGTAAGGCAGGTCCTAAGAAGCCAGCTCAATGGCAAGAACAAGTCCCGGGCAATAAACAGCTACGCCCTGCCAGTGATCAGATACCCTGCAGGAATAATAAGGTGGCCAAAGGAAGAGATACAGACCACAGATGTTAAGACAAGGAAGCTCCTCACCATGCATGGTGGGTTCCATCCCAAATCCAGCACACTGAGACTGTACGCAAGCCGTAAGGAAGGAGGCCGAGGACTAGTGAGTGTGAAAGCCACTATCCGGGACGAAACTGCCAAGCTCCATGAGTACATCAAGGACAAGGCCCAAACGGATGACGTACTCAGTGAATGCCTCAGACAATGGCAAGGTGAAGAGGTGCTGGAGGAGGAAGCATCATGGGAAGACAAGCCCCTACACAGGATGTACCATCGAACCATAACTGAAGTGGCTGATCTCAAGAAGTCCTACCAATGGCTAGAGAGAGCTGGCCTACAGGACAGCACAGAGGCACTCGTCCTGGCTGCACAGGAGCAGGCTCTGAACACCAGAGCAATAGAGGCCGAGATATACCACACCAGACAAGACCCAAGGTGTAGGTTGTGCAAAGAAGCACCGGAAACAATCCAGCACATAACTGCAGGGTGTAAGATGCTGGCAGGAAAAGCATACATGGAACGCCATAACCAAGTAGCGGGCATACTCTACAGAAACATCTGTGTGGAGTATGGGCTGGAAACCCCAAGGTCAAAATGGGAAACACCTCCCAAGGTGGTGGAAAATGACAGAGCAAAGCTCCTGTGGGACTTCAAGATACAGACAGACAGGATGGTGATGGCAAACCAACCAGACATCGTGGTGGTAGACAAAGGGCAGAGGAAAGCCGTGGTGGTGGATGTGGCAATACCAAGTGATGGTAACATCAGGCGAAAGGAACACGAGAAGCTTGAGAAATACCAAGGGCTTAGAGAGGAACTGGAGAAGGCCTGGAAGGTGAAGGTGACAGTAGTGCCCGTGGTGATCGGAGCACTCGGGGCAGTAACCCCCAAACTGGAAGAGTGGCTGCAGCAGATCCCCGGAACAACCTCAGATATCTCAGTCCAGAAAAGTGCAGTGTTAGGAACAGCAAAGATACTGCGCAGAACCCTCAAGCTCCCTGGCCTCTGGTAGAGGACCCGAGCTTAGAAGGGACACCACCCACGGAGGGTGAGGAACGAGTTTGGTTATATATATATATATATATACATACATATATCTTCCTCTGGAGATCTTTGAACAGGACCCAGTCTCCTGGCTTCAGAGGATGAAGAGGTTCTTCAGCAGGTCTGGCCAGGGCAGCATTCACAGTTGCCTGAACCTGAGAGAGAGCTTTGGAGAGGTTGGAACAGTAAGTCAACATGTCACTGTCGCACATGTCTGTGGAGAGAGCCCTCCACTTAGGAGGTTCAAGTCCAGTTTGTGGTGGTCGTCCAAACAGTACCTCATATGGACTGAGGTTCGTCCTAGTCCGTTGTCGCATGCGCATGGCCATTAAGACTAAAGGAAGCGCTTTAGGCCAGGACAGACCTGTTTCCTCACAGCATTTATTGAGTTTGGCCTTTAATGAGCCATTTTCTCTTTCTACCGCTCCTCCAGACTGTGGATGGTAGGAGCAGTGTGTTTTCAGCTGGAACCCAAGTCTTTCACTCACCTCAGTCAGAGCTTTATTGACAAAGGGAGTGCCATTGTCGCTAGTGATCTTACCTGGAATTCCCCATCTGGGAATGATCTCAGTCAGCAGGGCCTTTGCTACTGCACTGCTGCCTGCATGTTTTGTGGGAAATGCTTCTACCCACTTTGAAAACACGCACACTATCACTAGGCAGTATTTCTTACCTTCTGATGGAGAGAGTTCAACAACATCCATCATGAGGTGATCAAAGAGGTACCCTGGAGGTGGGTGTCCAGCTGGGGCTACTTGGAGTGTGCGATTTGGTTTGTTAGTTGCACAAACAAGACATTTTTTACAGTGATTTTCTGCAGTCACAGAGAAGCCTTTTGTGAACCAAATAGCAGTCAGCTGATCTAACATCCTCCCTTTAGGCACGTGGTCTAACCCATGTGTCAATTTTGACACATGGGTTTGACACATATGGAAAAAAAAGAAATGGTCAACCATCCGAGGACATCCAGATCCCCTCTGGGGAGTGACTGCACGCATTCTGTTTCCACAAGCACAGTTTCTGAGCGGTGGCAAAGGACTGAACTGCAGTTAGAGATGATAGATCGAGCTGAGGTAGAGAGGAAAAGGGAGGGGGAGACTTCACCCACAGCAGCAGCAGCAGTCTTAGCAGTCTGCAGCTGCATTATAAATTATAAATCGTAGGTGACTATGTGTAGCCCTGTCACAGGCGAATTAATGTTTAAGGGTGACCTTTGAACTCAAAAACAAACCAGTACTGGCAGTCAGGGTGTACTGGAACAGAGAAACAACATTAGCCAAATCAACTCCTGAGAAGTGGTTGCATCAGATGGTATCTGAGAGAAAATAGTGTGTGGATTAGGCACAGTGGGAGAACGAGCTGTCACAGCTTTATTTACAGCTTGGAGGTCCTGCACAAATCTCCACTCAACAGGTTCACCTGGCCCACGAATCTTCTTCACAGGGAAGAGAGGTGTGCGGACAGGTGAGGTAGGACAGGGAACAATCACACCTTCTTTTAGCAGAGATTCAAAAACAGGGTGATCCCCTCCACAGCCTCTGGCTTGAGTGGATACTGTTTCTGGCAGGGCCTGAAAGAAGATTTAGAAGTAATGATCACTTACAGCTTGGAGGTCCTGCACAAATCTCCACTCAACAGGTTCACCTGGCCCACGAATCTTCTTCACAGGGAAGAGAGGTGTGCGGACAGGTGAGGTAGGACAGGGAACAATCACACCTTCTTTTAGCAGAGATTCAAAAACAGGGTGATCCCCTCCACAGCCTCTGGCTTGAGTGGATACTGTTTCTGGCAGGGCCTGAAACAAGATTTAGAAGTAATGATCACTGGTTCACAGTCTTTAATCAAACCCACATCATATTTAGACTGAGCCCACAGCTGAGGAGGGAGTGTGTCCAAGACAGTTGGGGGCGGGGAAGAAGCAACTTCAGAATGAACCAACAAGAAATCAGTTTCACACACCAGCTGCACTGTACGCTGACAGTGAGCAACAGAGGGAGGGGCCTGTTTAAACACGCGTTGGGAGGGGGAGAACACAACATCAGGCTCAGCGCTCAGAACCCAGTCTCTGATAGTATGGACCCGATACATGAACCGACCAACATCTCTCCAATGTTTCTGTCTCGGTTTGGAGAGAGAAACATGTGGAAAAACTTCCCCCCTCATCCGGAACAACTTCTTTTGTTTAGGTGTCAAAGACACGGAGAGCGCACAAAAACAATCATCCCAAAACACATGTGTAACAGTGAGTTTATCATTTGTCTCTCGGTAAAACACTTTTTCATAATCAGGATCTGGTCCACCTTTGCTGAAGAACGATATGCAGTGCAACCCTCCCTCCCTCATAAAAGATGAGCCTGGGTGGACGCGAGCGTGACAAAGGCTCACCCAGTATGAGGAAGTTGGTCCCACGCTCAATTTCCACTGACAAGCATACGACGGGGCGGAGGGGCTGTATTTAACCATAGTGTAAGTCTCATCACCTTGTTCTGAGGCAGGAATAGGCTGGCTTATGGCAAGCCCATCTGGCCCAGATGTGACATTGAGACACAATTTGCACATTAAATCTCGGACCAACAAATTTATGGGACATAATTTGGATAAAAGAAATTTGTGTGAGAACCCTGGCATCCCTGAGGGGGAGCAGGATAAAGGAACAGTAAATCGCTCTCTCTGCTGATGACCAGATGCTGACACTGATATGATGGAGTCCTCACCCAACCGCGGGGATGGGGTGAGGGTTCCATATTGCAAAACAGAATTTGTTGCACCGGTATCTACCAAAAAGCGGACAGGCTGGCCAAGCACAGTCAATTCAAACATTGGAAACTTTTTATACTGCTCATGAGACAGGTATGTGTGTGTGATGTGCGCGCGCGTGCGTGTGTGTGACATCTCACTTCCCTGTTGCTGCGTTGATGGAACATCCGAGGTGGTGTGTTGGAACTTTTCTGAAGTCATCTCCTCCCCCGCGCACCCTCAGTCTGCCTGTTGGTCCTGCCTGCTCCTCGGGCACTCGTTGTCCAGTTTGGCCACAGAGGAAACACTGGTCCTGCTCAAATCGCAGGCGACCAGGATTCATGCGTGGACGGCGGTCAATGCGTCCTCCTCTGCCACGCCATGAATATCCTTGTCCACGGGGTGGAACATAGCCAGAAAACAAAGTCAGTGTGGCCTTGTGCAGCTCAGAGTCTTTCTTCGCAGTTACTTTCCGCTCCCTGTTGATCAGCACATCTTGAGCATGTTTGGCCTCTCTTCAGAGTTCAGCCAAACGCATTTCATGACGCATGCCCACATACGAGTGGCGTACTTGGGCTACCAAGTCAGGTCTCAGTCCATCCAAAATGAACAGAAGGGGTATTGCTGGGGTATTGCCATCCCTATCGGGTGCGGTGCACTGGGCGGAGGCTGGAGGAGTGACTCAGCCTCTTCGGGGCTCTGGTGCCCTTTTGTGGGGGGTCCTGATGGTTGGGGCGTGTGCTGTCGGCCTGGTCCCCTGTGGCTGTCCGGGGCTTGCTTGGTGGTGGCCCCCGGGCTTTTCGGGGGACATGTGCCGGGCGGCCCCAATGGGTCTCTTGGTTCCTGGCTGCCTGGTCCGTGCTCTTGCCTTCGGGATCTGGTCCTGCGATTGGGATTTCTGGGGCCTCGGCGGGTCTGGGTTGCACCTTGGTTGGTGGGTCTGGTGCCGGGGCCGGCCTCTGGGGGGGACCTCTGGCGGGGAAGGTGTGGCGCCGGTTGCTGTCTGGGTGTGCCGCGGTGTGTCGGCGGGCTCCTTCTCCTGGTTCCTGCGCCGCCTCCGGGTGTCGGCTGTGTCCCCTCCCTGCTGCCTCCGCTCCCGGCCCTGTGTATCGGCGGCCGGTGGGTGGTGGCGGTCCCGGCCCCCCCTGGGGCTGGTCGCGCTGCTCTGGCTTCCTCTGTCCTTCTTCCCTCCCGCCTTCCGCCTGCCCCACCCTCTTTGCCTGTCCGGCACGGTGGCTACTGGAGTTTGGTGTCGCTGTCGCGTCGCCGGGGCGTGTGGCGGAGGCCGATGCATTGGCGGGCCACCGGCGACACTGTTTCTTGCCCGTGCGGGGTTCGATATGTTTGGAGGTCGGGGGACCTGGGGGCACCTTGCGGCCTTGTTTCCTTGAGCCTGCTGGGTCTCCAGCTGGTAATGGTCTGTACAAAGGGAGGGTGTGGGATCGGCGCCTCGGATTCCTCCCTCCCCTCCTGCTGGCTGCGGCTGCGGCTGCAGCTGCGGCCGCGAGGGGCTGGGGTGGCTCAGGGCTGGGGGGAGGGTCGGGGCGCTGACCGATGACGATAGGAACCAACAATGGAATTGTAAGAATAACTATTTAAAGGAGGAAGTGTTTAAATGACTTAATATTATTAGTTTTGTAATTAACAAATCTATTATTATTATTATTATTATTATTATTATATTCTTGTATGTATTTATGTGCAAATAAGTGAGTTTATATACATAGATGTATGTTTATATGTGTGTGTTTATCGGTGTGTGTGCATGTATGTGTGTGCGTGCGTGTATGTGTGTGTATATGTGTGTGTGTAGTTATATACGTGAGTGTGTTTGTGTATATATGTGTGTGAATGTATGTGATACGTATGTATGTATGAATAGCTGTGTGTGTGTGCATGGGTGCGTGTGTGTGTGTAGTCATATACGTGAGTGTGGTTGTGTATATATGCATGAATGTATGTGTTATATATGTATGTATGAATAGCTGTGTGTGTGTGTGTGTGTGTGTGTGTGTGTGTGTGTGTGTGTGTGTGTGTGTGTGTGTGTGTGTGTATACATGTGTATGTATTTGTGTATGTGTATCCAGGTTTGTGTCCCTATGTGCATATATCTATTTAGGTGTATGTGGATACATGCAAGTGCATGCAAGTGGGTGTATATACTTATATGGATGATGTGCATGTATGTATGTATGTATGTATGTATGTATGTATGTATGTATGTATGTATGTATGTATGTATGTATGTATGTATGTATGTATGTATACTATATACTATATGCAATGATTTAAAGGTATGTGTATGTATATCATATGAATAGCTACTTATATGTGTGTATATATATATATATATATATATATATATATACATATATATATATATATATATATATATATATATATATATATATATATATATATATATATATATATATATATATATATATATATATATATATATATATATATATATATATATATATAAAACTCGTTCCTCACCCTCCGTGGGTGGTGTCCCTTCTAAGCTCGGGTCCTCTACCAGAGGCCAGGGAGCTTGAGGGTTCTGCGCAGTATCTTTGTTGTTCCTAACACTGCACTTTTCTGGACTGAGATGTCTGAGGTTGTTCCGGGGATCTGCTGCAGCCACTCTTCCAGTTTGGGGGTTACTGCCCCGAGTGCTCCGATCACCACGGGCACTACTGTCACCTTCACCTTCCAGGCCTTCTCCAGCTCCTCTCTAAGCCCTTGGTATTTCTCAAGTTTCTCGTGTTCCTTTCGCCTGATGTTACCATCACTTGGTATTGCCACATCCACCACCACGGCTTTCCTCTGCCCTTTGTCTACCACCACGATGTCTGGTTGGTTTGCCATCACCATCCTGTCTGTCTGTATCTTGAAGTCCCACAGGAGCTTTGCTCTGTCATTTTCCACCACCTTGGGAGGTGTTTCCCATTTTGACCTTGGGGTTTCCAGCCCATACTCCACACAGATGTTTCTGTAGAGTATGCCCGCTACTTGGTTATGGCGTTCCATGTATGCTTTCCCTGCCAGCATCTTACACCCTGCAGTTATGTGCTGGATTTTTTCCGGTGCTTCTTTGCACAACCTACACCTTGGGTCTTGTCTGGTGTGGTATATCTCGGCCTCTATTGCTCTGGTGTTCAGAGCCTGCTCCTGTGCAGCCAGGATGAGTGCCTCTGTGCTGTCCTGTAGGCCAGCTCTCTCTAGCCATTGGTAGGACTTCTTGAGATCAGCCACTTCAGTTATGGTTCGATGGTACATCCCGTGTAGGGGCTTGTCCTCCCATGATGCTTCCTCCTCCAGCACCTCTTCACCTTGCCATTGTCTGAGGCATTCACTGAGTACGTCATCCGTTTGGGCCTTGTCCTTGATGTACCCATGGAGCTTGGCAGTTTCGTCCCAGATAGTGGCTTTCACACTCACTAGTCCTCGGCCTCCTTCCTTACGGCTTGCGTATAGTCTCAGTGTGCTGGATTTGGCCAGCTTTGGCCACCTTATTATTCCTGCAGGGTATCTGATCACTGACAGGGCGTAGCTGTTTATTGCCCGGGACTTGTTCTTGCCATTGAGCTGGCTTCTTAGGACTTGCCTTACTCGCTGGAGGTATTTGGCTGTTGCCATTTTCCTTGTAGCCCCTTTGAGGATACCATTTGCCTGTGGTATTCCAAGGTATTTGTAATTGTCCTCAATGTCTGCTATTGTTCCTTCTGGGACTGAGACCCCTTCTGTGTGGACTACCTTGCCTCTTTTTGTCACCATCCTCCTACATTTCTCAAGCCCGAATGACATCCCAATGTTGTTGCTGTAGATCCTGGTGGTGTGGATCAGGGAGTCTATGTCCCGCTCGCTCTTAGTGTACAGCTTGATGTCATCCATGTAGAGGAGGTGACTGATTGTAGCTCCATTCCTGAGTCGGTATCCATAGCCATTCTTGTTGATTATTTGGCTTAGGGGGTTCAGACCTATGCAGAACAGCAGTGGGGACAGCGCATCTCCTTGGTATATGCCTGATGGACACTTGTGCAAGTGGCTTGCCATTTGCCTCTGTGCCTATGCTATGCATAGAGATGTTTAAAGAACACATCCATGACTTGGTTTGAATATTTAGATACATTTTAGTGTCAGCACACTAACATGACAAAAACCTTTTAGACACAGAAATCACCATGTGCTGTGTCCTCTCTTTGGTTTCAGGTTTTTAATGCAGCCGCCTCAGATGAAGTTTATTTCAGCGCCACGTTTTCTGAACGTTTTACTTGCAGTACATTAAAGGTCTGCTAAATTGGATTCAAATTAAATGGCTTGCTTCTTCCATGGAGAGCTTTCCTGTTTTAAAAATGTTGTGTTACCTTAGCAGAATCAGTGGTGTAGACGCTCCGTCATCCAGGTGATGGAAACTCTTAAAACCTTGAAATTACACCACTGGACTATATTTTCTTTTATCACTGAAGAAGTTTTACCTTCCATCCAGATGATACTCTCATTTGACAATGCCTCCTGGATAGGCGATATATTAACCAATTTTGACATCCAAGAAATTAGATTGTCCAAAATAAGTAAAACAAATACATTCGAAGTATAAGAAACATGCATTTGACAAGCAGAACAAGTGCAGGTTTAATGACAGAAATAATGTAATAATGTCCCTCCCTTGACTGAGGGGTTGCCACAGTGGGGCTTCATGGCCTGCACACAAATTTGGCAAATATTTTTACATCAGATTCTCTTCCCAATGCAACACTGCAGTTGTAGGGAGATGCCGACACAGATAGGAATTGAACCAGTGACCTTTTGATTAGGAGGCACCAAAAAGCCAGGCTGCCAGAGTGGCTGGATTTATTAACATTAGCATCAAACATGAAGTAGGCCTGGAAAAATAAAGGGATACCTGTGGATCATCTAAGCCAGTCCTTAACTTCAAACTTTATCCAAAACGTACCGTTTAAACCTAATCTTAAGCTAGAGAAAGTGTCTGTGCACCAAGAACTGAGGACCACTTCGTTTATCTGTAGTTGACGGCAGTTGCAGCGGTCTTAGTTTTAAACCTCATGAGGGAATTCTTATGAAGACTGAGGTTAACAGAACTTAGATCAAATCTGAAGACCTCCAGAACACTAATGTGTACAATTTAAAATGCTGTAGATTTATTTTAATAACACTAACGTGTAGTTTGTGTAGAAAAATTTGACAAACAGCATTTCTGTTGACTGCAAGCTACAAAAAAACAGGCTCACAGTTGTTATCAAACTAATATAATTTTTCTTTACTTCTGGTTTGAATTTGATGCAATTCCAGCTGAATGTTTATTTGTATTTGTTATGCATTTTAATTTCTCAGTTTTTTTCTATTGCTCTCTAGTGCTCATGATAGTTACATATAACTGTGAATCCAGCAACATTGGATCATTAAATCTTCTTAAAGCCTTAAATGCAGAATCTAATTTAATTTATCACTCAGTTATAGGTAAAGCACTTACAACAATATGAACTTCTAGAATTTAAACTATTACTAGACTGAGCCAAAGCATCTTGTATTTGATGGACAGACTCGCTTTTTCTTCCACAAATCAGTAGTCCTGGCGGACTTTCTTGGAAGAGAACCTGAACTTCCAGGACAACATTCAAGGTGGTCTCAGACCACTTCTCGCCAGCAGTTGAGTATTTGATGCAATTCCAGCTGCATGTTTTTTGTATTTGTTATGCATTTTAATTTCTTACAGTTTTTTTTTACTTTCAATGGTGCTTATGATAGTTACATTTACCTTTGAAGCCAGCAACATTGGATTATTAAATCTTCCTAAAGGCTTTAATCAAAATCTAAATTATTTCATCTCTCAGTTATGGCTTAAGTACATTTTTACAAACTTCTCTGTATGTGATTCATATTTAGCTCTATTTTCATAAGATATACTATTTGTAATGAAACCTTTGTTAAAAAAATTATTAAAAAACTGACTCAAAAACGGTAAATTGAATACTTTATTTTCCACTTTTATTATCAAAGAACGTAATCGTGAGGGTTATGTGTGTTTGTTTATTGACACATTAACACAATGATCAGAACTGTAGCTGATCAACACATTCATCGTTATTTTTGTCTGCAATCTTTTTAATCAAAGTTATATCTTCAGATTACTGCTTCAGTCCTTATGACATTGATCCATCTAACTTACTCACATATAAGTTACTATTAACTCCATACCAGTAACTATCATGGTAGTATAAGTGTAGCGACCTCACTGTTTGCTTCATATGTCATATTGGAAGTGTAACCTGCTCCTAAACAGCTGCTACTACAAGGAACGATAATAAACTCTCCTTGTTGATCACGTTATATAAAGATTAATGCAACATATGTAAGCAAAGGCACATTGTCAGAATTATGCGCTGCAGCTTTACAGTTTGTTGATGAAGTCGTCTCCAAAGTCAATCATCAGTTTCAGCGCACTCAGGATCAGTGTGTTGACGTCCTCATCTAAGTTGATTTCATAACTGTAGTTCTTCACAGGGAGGATGCAGTTCATTGGAATCCCCAGTCTGGAGCTGAAGTCTGACATCTAAAATTAAAAGGAATAACATTTTACTGTAACTTGAATTTTTACCTCTGTGGGTTCTTGAGCTCACAATATAAAAGACTCCAGCTGAATTCACCTTTTTCTTCAGATGTTTGCTGTTGTAAACATTCCTCAGACTCTTCTCAGTTTCACCACAGGCCTTATCAATGTGGGTGAGAACAGCCAGTTGAGGAATACCTGCAGATAAAGAGATGTAATTCTGTCTATTTTGTTATACAAATGTCTGATATCAATTTCTGCAAGTCATTTGAGGCCAGAAATTAATTCAGCAAAAGCTTGTATATGTTATCATCATTTATGTTTTAATCATAGTTCTTCAAACCAAGACAGTACAATAAATGTTCAATTATGTAATAAAGGTTTAGTCTGTTTTGTATATACATTTTTAGTATGCATTTCTTATCTTTTCCATTCTTGTCAGTATATCTCATGTTAACACCGAAACTCAGCCTCCGCCATATCACCATTTTCCTGTTATTTAACTTATTTTAAATCTATTAATGTTTAACAGAGTTCATGTCTCTGCTGCCTGTTATATTGTCTTACCCAAGTCACTGGCTGCTTTTCTGATGTCCCTCATATTCTCTAAAATGGAGGGTTTCACTTCAGTGTCATTGGCAGAAAAAACACAAACCAAAACATGGACTTTATCTTGTTGAGATGGCGAAGAGCTGTAGTCAGGATCATCATCAGACAGGGGAGATGCAAATTAAATTAAACAGGGTTCATACTGTTTAAAAAACATTTTAATCTTCATCAAACAAAGGTAAATAAAGGATGTATGTAACAACCTTATAACCATCTTTCACATGTCCCTTCAGAACCAGTTTGATGTCATCTGCATCTACGCCATTTGCATCTCCTTCCTCCAAACCCATGATGTCACTGAACACAAAGGAGTAAAAGTTTCCTTCTTCTTCTCTTCTGGATTTTATGGGTTTCATACTGTAAGATCAAACAGAAAAGGTGACTCAGATAACAATATATAACTAGATGTATAATATATAACTAGATATTTATTATTTCTAAAATTTATTCCTTTAGCTATCATTTTATTTTGAATAAAATTATACCATGGTGAAAACAAGATAGATGCTGTTCATCCAAAGTTGTAATAACACAGTTATATCAAATGATTTTTAACATGTTTTACATAATGAAACATATAATCAAAAGAGAAGACAGGCTTCTGAGTTTGCATAAAATTATCAAATCATCTATGACCATACAGTTGAAGAAGTTAATTTTTTTTAGTGCACACTAAAGCAGCCTCAAAAATCAAGACTGATTTCAAACAATAATGCTGTTTAAGGTGCATGACAGTAAATAAAAGTGCTTTTGTAGTTCTAGCTTTAATTAAGTTTTATACACACCTGCTAAGGATTGAATGATAAACCCCTAAATGGGAAATTACAGTATTAGTGTAATTTGGTATATACTTTTGTTATAAATTAGTGTTATTATTCTTTCTTTTATTTATTTTTTTAATAAATCAAAAGTAGTAGTCTTGCAACTAAAAACCAACAAACTAGCTATACATTAAGGTGAAAATCTTAAGATCATAAATCATATTTATTTAAAATGTGTCAGACAAACCTTCTTTGTGTGACTTTTGTCAGAGTTGGTACAGCTGGCTGAAGCTGGAATGGCTGTTCTCCCTCTTAGGACACTGCTGACAGAGTTGATGAAGCTGGACTTTCCAGCACCGACTGGTCCGTAGAGCAAAATTCTGAGGTGACTGATTTGATCATTTTGTGGTTGACAGTCCTTCAGGTACTTCAGGTGTTTCTCATTGTCTCTGTTGAAATGCAGAAACAAAAAATATAATTGAATACAATGGTTTTGCGTATGGGTCGCACTGTTGCCTCTGAAAGAGGGTTCCTGGTTTGAGGCCTGACACGACTCTCTGTTTACAGTTTGCATGTTCTCCCCATCAATGTATGGGTTTTCTCCAGGTACGCTGACTTCCTCTCACAGTCCAAAAACATGCATTTTATTTCAGATAATAATTCAAAATTGCCTTTAAGACAGATATTGACCGACAACCTGTCCAGGATGAGTCACTAGGTGAGTCCCAGGACTGAGTTTTTATTCACCATTTGCTCATGTTTCAGATCTGATTTGCTTTTTCATCCATGCACTAAAACAGATCTCTATGAGTATTCGCTCCATATTTTTGGTCAGTTTTAGTACTCTGATATTTCAGTGAAACATGATGGCCTGACAATGAGTCACACTGCTGGAGCTAAAATGTGGCTGTTATTTATTTTTTAATTTTTTTTATAAATGTTTAAAAGCAGACAACCCATATAAACTAGTACAACTGTCACTGTGCAAATGTTAAAAATAAAGACAATAAATAAAATAAAGATAAAGATAAAAATTAAAATAAAGACAGTCTCACCCTGTAACGATGTTACATGTATGTACCCTTGCCAGTTAATGTTGATGTATGTAGATGTTACCATGTTGTCTGTCTCACTGGTAAAGGGGTATAAAGGCCGATATCCCTTTAAATCAGTGCAACCTGTGTCTATGGGGGAGTAGTCCTGCAATCAAGGAGATGGGAGAAAGGTGTGGACTCAAAAGGAGGGATAAAAGGTGTGGCACAAGCAGTGTCAAGGAGGCCCATTGAACACCAGACCTCCACATCAGGACCCAGTATCAGTTCCATTCCCGAGGAGGGGAATTGCGGATACTGTGGTCAGAGACCCACACCTCAGCTGGATCCTGGACATAGCATGCCAGCAGGAGTGGAGGGAACATACCTTTGGCCAGATCAGCCCAAAGGAGGATTGTTGGCTCCTCGAATCCGGTGAGAGCGTTACAGTTTCGTTTGGTTCCCAAGTGGACAGACTGGGACAAGAACTGGGATTTAAGGACGATTGAACTGTTGCACATCATATGGACAAAGGGGGGTTCAATAAGGGATTCGTTGTGGGGTTATTTGTCAGATTCATGGTTAGAAATCTGTGTACAATAGTAGAATTAAATAGTGAATTATATCTCAGTTTTTTGTCAATAATCTTTATAAAGCCTTCTTAGAGCCCTTTTTTTAAAAACGTGTTAACGTGGTCCTTTACAGAAGTTATTGGGCCACTTGTTACAACCCCCAAGATATTTGTCTCCAAGGACTGTTATATTATAATACTGAAAAAGGAGCAAATATTAATTCAGAAATGATTAAAGTCATGCAACAGCACAAACTCAGTTTGTCTGTGTGTGTGTATAATGCATAAAGAGAGATGTTTATCACTTACATAGGGGAGGTGGTGGGGTTTCTGAAAATAGACATGCAAACATGCAAGACTTTTAGATAGGAAAAAAAATCAAACTAAACGGTTTCAGTTTCCTCAAAGATTTAAGATAAAAAAAAATGGCATCAGAGCAGAATAGCTGTGGCCTTGTCCAAAATTCATAGGTAATATTGATAAAGTCAGTCACTGACAGGAAGAGGGTTTATGCTCCTGCACATGCAGTGGAGGAGCTTGAGAGAGTTGATGATGGAGCACTGGAGGTGGGGAGGGAGGACTTAGCTTTGCATGCATTGTCGTCTCCATGCATGTGAGTCGATGAGTTGTGCTGCTTATCAGAGAAATGCAAAGATTCAGTTAGTTATTCATTTTACTTGCCTTTTGGAAGAACGACCTCCCATAACTGCGGCAAAAACTGAATATGTGCGAAGGAAAGATAGAAAGAAAGAAAGAAAGAAAAGCAGTTACTGAAGTTGTCTAAGGTCGAAATGGATTTATTTTCTATAAACTTTAAATAATCTGAACTGATCTTGGAGCAAACTTAAAGCAATCCAGAATGAGTTAAAGCATTTCAATAATCATGCACATGAACTGAATCTCACACTAAATACCGTAAATTCCGGACTATAGAGCGCACCTGATTAAAAGCCGCATGCTCAAATTTTCGAAAGAAAATCAATTTTGTAATTGTATAACTGGATTTTAAGCCGCAGGCTTAAAGGGCCATAAAAATGAACTAACTCGCGTTAATTTCTTACATTTAAATAAATAAAAAACTGTTATTCTTCTTAAGCATTGTCCAGATATTTACACTGAAAGATATTACAGGTGAGGATTTTTTTTAAACTCTTTTTTTATTTAATCCACTTCGTAACATAAAACTATTTACATACCTACATATTGTACATGCTTTTCTATAACGCGTCTACCCTGAAATATGGCAAACGTTTATATCGGAACACAACTGCGTTGTACACTGAGTTGCTGATGCTCTTTTACTCAACAGTGGATGAACAGTATTCCAGTTTCGTAACATAACTTAACTCCTTATAACATATACCGCATCCTACCAGAAAAAGTCACTCATTGCCTACTTCATCTTCCTCCTGCGCACTAAAACCATCAAAGTCCTCTAATTCAGTGTCCGAATTAAACAGCCTCAGGATCTCATCACTCACTACAGTCTCCTCGTTTTCAATGTCACTTGAGTGTGCGCCGACTTCTGCAGCCCGGCCTTTCGAAACCCGTTGATGGTTGAGGTTTTGACGCGGCTCCACGCATTTAAGATCCATTGGCAGACTTGATTTAAAGATGCTCTTCGCATGCGTCCTGTTTTAGTAAAGGATTTCTCGCCGCTTGTCGTCCAAGTCTCCCACTCTTCGTGCAGTGCCACTTTAAATGCCCTGTTCACGCTGATGTCCAGTGGCTGTAGATGCTTAGTGGTGCCCCCAGGAATCACAGCTGGAATTGAGTTTGTGCTCTTGATGGCAGCTTTAACTGAATCTGTTACATGGGCCCTCATGCTGTCCATAATGAGCAATGCTTTTTTTTAACTGCGAAAAAAAGTTTGCGGACGACAAGACTGTGGTGGGTCTCATCAACAACAACAACGATGAGTCAAACTACAGGAGCGAAGTGAGCCGCCTGGCTGAGTGGTGCAGCAACAATCTCTCCCTGAACGTGGAGAAGACCAAGGAGATCGTTGCTGACTTCAGGAGACAACACACCCAGCATGCTCCTCTGACCATCAACTGTGCTGCTGTGGAGAGGGTGAGCAGCACCAAGTTTCTGGGTGTCCACATCTCAGAGGACCTCTCCTGGACTGTTAACACCGCATCACTCGCCAAGAAGGCACAGCAGCGTCTCTACTTCCTCCGCAAACTGCGAAGAGCCAGAGCCCCGGCCCCCATCAGGTACACCTTCTACAGAGGCACCATCGAGAGCATCCTGACCAGCTGCATCACCGTGTGGTACTGATCCAGCACCGCAACCTGCCGCAGGTCTCTCCAACGTTACGTGAGAGCAGCTGAGAAGATCGTTGGTGTCTCTCTCCCATCACTACAGGACATTTACAGCAGCCGTCTGACTCGCAAAGCCCTCAGCAATGCAAGTGTTTAGAGAGCAGCTCTGCGATCCACCTACTGGGATGGACGAGTTCCAGGGAGGACTTCTGTCAGCTTGCTCTTGTTTAAATTACAAATTCTCAAAGTATGTTTAATTGTTCATGTTAATACAATGTTTCTCAAAGACTAAAAGCAACTGGCATTCTTTGACCTCGATAGCATATTTCATTAATAAATCTGGAGGAATTTCAGCACACAATAACCAAAAATGCAAATCTAAAAAATTTCCAATCCACAAATCTCCAATCACACAGACAGCACTGCATCAGGAATCGTCAGTCAACTGATTGAATTACATAGGCAAGAAATTAGACTGGAAAACCTTTGTCAAGAAGTGCAATATGGGGCTAAGTTCACAAATTCCACTTAAACGTCATATAGGAAAACAAACTTGTATTATTATCCTAATGAGGCATTTACCTCTCTGGGCTCAGAGGCATCTGTGAAAAAACATCCATAATGGGATATCCAAAGAAACCCAAGACAAAGGTTTTTAACGACTGCAGACCTGTGGCGCTAACATCTGTCGTCATGAAGTCGTTTGAGAAACTGGTCCTGGCCTATCGGAAGGGCATCACCTGCCCCTCACTGGACTCCCTGCAGTTTGACTACCGAGCAAACAAGTCACTGGACGACGCAATGAACATTGGGTAGTACCACATCTGGACAGACCGGGGACCTATACGAGATATCCTGTTTGTGGACTTCAGTTTGGCCTTCAACATCATCATCCCTTCACTCCTTCACACTAAACTAAATCAACTTTCGGTTCCCAGCTCCATCTGTCAATGGATTACCAGCTTTCTGACAGACAGGCAACAGCTGTTGAGACTCGGGAAATTCACTTCAGGCAGTTGCACCACCAACACCGGCGCCCCTCAAGGCTGTGTTCTTTCCCCACTGCTCTTCTCCCTCTATACCAATGACTGCACCTCAAAAGACCCCTCTGTCAACCTCCTGAAGTTTGCTGATGACACCATGGTTATCGGCCTCAGTAAGGATGGTGAACAGTCTGCCTACCGACAGGAGGTTAAAGATCTGTCTGACTGGTGCAACGCAACAACTTAGTGTTGAACAAGCAAAAAACTGGAGATGATAGTGGACTTCAGGAGGAACCCCCCAGCTCTCTCCCCACTCAACATCACTGTGGACAGCACTGTGGCCCCAGTAGAGACATTCAAGTTCCTGGTTTGCCTCTTCTCCCGGGACCTGAAGTGGGTCACTCACATAGACTCCACTGTGAAAAAGGCCCAACAAAGGTTGTACTTCCTTCGACAGCTAAATAAATTCCACCTACCACAGAAGCTGCTGAGACAGTTCTACTCGGCCGTTATTGAGTCTGTCCTGTGCACATCATTAACGGTCTGCTTTGGCTCAGCTACTAAATCAGACTGCAGACTCCCCTGCCCTCCCTCCAGGAAGTATACACATCCAGAGTGAGGAAGATAGTACAGAAAATCACTCTGGACCCCTCTCATCCGGGTCATTCCCTTTTTGAGCTCTTACCATCTGGCCGGTGCTATAGAGCCCAGAACTAACAGATGCCCAAACAGCTTCTTTCCCCAGGCAATCCACCTTATGAACAGCTAATACTCCTCTGACTGCGACTGTGCAGTTAAACACTTGGGGATACCCTACCAGGTATAGCACAATTGTATATACCACATTGTCACCATTACATTTATTTATACTGCTACACTCACAGTTTATTTATATTCTTGGTATTTGATGTCACTGACACTGGAAGCTAATAACACTGAAACAAATTCCTTGTATGTGTATAATGATTACACAGAACAACATTTGGATCTTTTTTTTTTCTTTAGGAAGAAATGGGTGCCACTTTTTTTTTTTTTTAAAGCAAAGACAAAGTGTCTGAAGAAACTTAATTTCTGAAAGCTACTGCAACAATTTATTTTCCGTTGAGGATTAATAAAATATATTTGAATTGAAAGATTCAAAGAGAGAGGTCTTCAACTCCCACCTCTTCCAGACAACTTCTTCCAGATTTCGAGGGACGCTGGGGACATTGAGTCCGAGTGGACCATGTTCTCTGCCTCCATTTTTAACGTAGCAGCTTGACGTTGTGGACGCAAGGTCTCTGGTGCCTCTCATGGTGGCAATCCTCGAACCCAGTGGTGGACACTGGAAATAAGGGATGTTGTCTGGCTGAAGCACACAGCAGTTCAGGAGGTCCTGGAGACAAAAACTTGGGCGCTCTGTGGGTATGGGTTCTGGGGCCTCTGCTGAGGAGTGTTAGGTCTTTGTACAACTGGAGCAGGAGCTTGGTTTGCATTGCCGGCAATAAGTCAGACCTGTTCCCAGTGCATGTTGGACTCTGGCAAAACGCAAGACTTAGTTTTTCAGCATCACTCTGGGAGAGGATGCTCCTAATCATTGTGATATTACAAAGAGGAGGAAGAAAAACACATTTTGACAAACCTGATTAATATGGCTTTTAAATGACAAATCCTGATCGAATATTCTAAATTTTACAGGGAGCCAATAGAGGGAGGCTAAAACTGGAGAGACGTGGTCTCTGCTGCATTTTGGATCAGCTGGAGGCTGTTCAGAGAATTACTTGGACATCCAGCCAACAACGCATTACATTAATCTAGTCTAGAAGATATGAACACGTGAATTAGTTTTTCAGCATCACTCTGCGAGAGGATCCTCCTAATCTTTGCGATATTACGGAGGTGTAAAAACACGGTTTTACAAACTTGATTAATATGCTGTTTAAATGACAAATCCTGATTGAATATAACTCCAAGGTTTTGCACAGTTTTACTGGAGGCCATCGCAAGACCATCTAATCCCATCCTAAGCTGTTTGGGACCACAAACAACAACCTCTGTTTTATCAGAATTTAGTAGCAAAAAATTTGTGGACATCCAGTCCTTGATGTCATTAAGACACACCTGGAGTTTGTCTAATGGTTCTGTTTCATCTGGCCTCATAGACAAATACAGCTGCGTATTATCAGCATAACAATGAAAATTAATGCAGTGGTTCTGAATAATACTTCCCAAGGGCTGCACGTATAAACTGAACAGGATTGGTCCTAGCACTGAACCCTGCGGGACACCATAGCAGACCCTTGTCTGTACCGAAGAAACCTCATGAACATGAACAAACTGGAATCTATCAGACAGATATGATTTAAACCAATCTAGAGCTCCCTTTAATCCCAACAACATATTCTAGCCTCTGCAGTAAAATGCTGTGATCTACAGTATCAAAAGCAGCACTTGGGTCCAGCAGAACCAGTATGGACACTAACCCATTACCAAAACGTGGGTTATTTTTATTATCCTCTATCAGAGTACCACTTTCTTTCCATTTTACGCATGTTCTGTATTAACATTAGAATATGTGAGTTAAACCAGGGAGTTAAGCTCCTACAGTTAGAGACCCTCTTTCTCAAAGGAGCAACTGCATCTAAAGCTGAGTGGAACACATCTGCAGTGCTACAGACAAGGAAATCAATGTCTGCAGAAGTAGAACCAACTTCACAGCCCTCAACTGCTTTACTCTGTTCCACTGTAGTAAGATGAAGAGCAATGGCCTCCCTAAATTTAGTAATAGCTTTATCGGATAGACACTAAAGTAATTCCTCCTATTATGCGTAACGTTGACAATGTTGAATTCAAACGTTATAAAATAGTGGTCAGATAGGAGGGAGTTTACATGTGACACTAACAGATTATCAAGTTCTACACCTTAGAAAAGGACCAGATCAAGAGGATGATTAAGACAATGTGTCGGTTTGTTAACTTTTTCTAAAATCCCCATTGATTCTAGAATAAAATCAAAAGCCAACTAAAGACTAACGCTGTTAACGTCTATGTGAATGTTAAATTCACCCACTATGATGACTTTATCTGTACTGATCAATAAACTAGATAAGAAATCTGAGAGCTCAAACAGAAACTCCAGATAAGCACCAGCAGGAGGCCGGTAAACTACCACTAACAAAACTGGCTTCTCTGATTTCCAGCTCGGCAGTTTTAAACAAAGCGTGAGGCTTTCAAAACGTATTATAATCACATTTAGGTTTGAATTTTATTTGAAGACTAGAGTCGTAGATCGCCGCTACTCTTTCGCCTCAACCTTTGAGTTGAGGAATATGATAATTAAAGTAACCGGATGGCGTTGATTCATTTAAACTAACAAACTCTTCCTCTTGGAGCCACATTTCTGTTAAGCAGAAAATGTCACTCCGGGTCTCAGTAATTAGATCGTTTACCAATAGAGACTTGGAGCTTAAAGATCGTATATTTAGTTATCCGCATCTAACTTTTTGGTCTTTAGTTCGCACTAAATGCGTGTTTGTTTTTATTTTTACTAGGTTATTTTGATTAACGCCTCTATTACGTTGCGCTTGGTGAATGTTTGGAGAATGGGGAATCTACACAGATTATATTTTTCTTGGCACCTTGTTAGAATCTCCAATTACATCATTTACTTCTACATTTTTATTGGCAGGCGATAGTCCTCGAAAAACAGCAGAGAAGCGTGTAAGACTGCAGCTCTGCATCCCGGCCTGGACCCTGGATTGTCAGGGGGAGGATCTAATAATGTTAGCCAGATTTCTAGAGATAAGAGCTGCACCATCCCGGGTGGGATGAATGCCGTCTCTTCTAATCAGACCAGGCTTTCCCCAAAATGTCTTCCAATTGTCAATAAAGGCCACGTCGTTTTCTGAACACCACCGAGACAACCAGGGATTGAGTGACAACATGCGGCTAAACATGTCATCACCGGTCAGATTGGGGAGGGGACCAGAGAAAACTAAGGAGTCCGACATGGTTTGGCGTAGTTACACACACACACAATATTAATTTTAGTGACCTCCGACTGGCGTAGCCGGGTGTCATTAGCGCCGACATGGATGATAACTTTACTTAATTTACGATTAGTCTTTGCTAACAGCTTCAAATTTGCTTCGATGTCGCCTGCTCTGGCCCCCGAGATGCCCCCAACTACGGTCGCTGGAGTCGGCCTGACATGTCCCAAAATGGAGTTGCCAATCACCAAGTTTGGTTCCTCAGCAGGTGTGTCACTGAGTGGGGAAAAACGGTCGGAGACGTGAGGCGAGTAGTGATGTTGTTCCGGCTGCTCGGGGGGCTGCAGGAGAGCAGCTACCAGCAGCGGCTCCGGGCCGATCCGCCGCTACTTCAGCCTTATGAGCTACCGAGTCTACCGGACTATGGTCTATTTGGCGAAACCGGACCTCTAACTCACTGAGTCTTGCCTCCAAAGCTACAAATAAACTATATTTTATACATTTACCGTCTTCACTAAAGGAGGCAGAGGAATAACTGAACATTTCACACACTGGGCAGAAAGAAGGAGAAACGGTGGGAGAGGAAGCCATGCTGAGAGGACAGGAGACGGAACATGTATCGATGACTGGTGGAAATGAAAGTTAAAAAAGAAGAAAACGTACAAGTGCTCGATTTAAAGAGAAGTTTATCAGATGTAGTGTTTTATTATCAGAAACAAGCTAAAAATCAGAGTTAAGGATTAAAAACATCTGAGCCCGTAATGCCGTGCAGACAGATACAGACCGCAAACAACAAACAGGAAGTGACGCTAACCATTTATAAAAGGAAAATGACATGACAACATCACAACAACGGATGTCTGCTAGAGTCTAATAGCTTGTTTATAATGTACAGCTTTTTAAATCAAGCTATAACGCGAATCATGTTGATTTTCATGAACACAGGGTCAAACGCATTTTAACCTGTTGTCATGTAATCAACCTGCCATTAGTTGGCCTGCATTACTCCGGTGGAGCCTGTAATCAGAACACAAGTACTGCAGAGCCCAGCATAAATGGAAATACGTTTACCACAATCAAACCAACAAGATGCCATCCAGCAGGACTGTAGATAAAACAGTGGTCAACAAAAGCTTGAAGCTCCCTGGCTTCTTAACACATACTCAAAATATTAATTAACCTTTGAAGAACTACAGTTTTTCTTGGATATGAAGAATATGCCTCACAGCAAGAATGTTCCTTGTTTGATTCCCGGCCCGATGGGTCTTTCTGTGTAGTTTGTATGTTCTCCCGGTGCTTGCATGGGTTCCCTCTGGGTACTCCGTCTTCCTCCCCCAGACCAAAAACATGCATGGTAGGTTAATTGATCATTCAGAATTGCCAATAGGTGTGAGTGTGGCCGTATATGGTTGTCTGTCTTTGTATGTGGCCCTGCGATGGACTGGCAACCTGTCCAGGGTGGATCCCTGCCTTTCACCTGTAATGAGTCATGATAGGCTCCAGCAGACCCCCGTGACCACACAAAGGATGAATGATGGTATAGAAAATTGATGGATGGACATTTCCAGAGTGAACAGACTATTTCTAGATAAAAAAAAAGAAAAAGAAAAACAAACGTTCACCTGGCATCCTACTGCTCATTTGCAGCCTTGATGCTTAAAGGCTGAAGTGAAAAAAGTAATTAGGTTTAGTTCTAACAACTTATGGTCATCAGCAAACACTTTTATTTTATAAACACTGATTTAGCTTACAAAATGTTCTTTAGAAATTTCTGCTCCAAATATCAGGTTCACAGTAGACACGTCTCCAACCTTTTGTATTGTATCTGTATTGCACAGTATCTGCACTTGTACTGGTGCAGATACTGAGATCAGAGTGGGTGAGGGGGGGCAAGGCGGGAAACGGTGGAAGAGCAGGGAGAGTGTTAAGTGTCCTGACGGCCTGGTGGATGAAGCTGTCTTTCAGTCGGCTGGTTCTGGCCCGGAGGGTCCGCAGCCTCCTCCCTGATGGCAGCAGACTGAAGAGGCTGTGTGACGGGTGGGTGCGGTCTCTCACAATGCTGAGGGCTTTGCGAGTCAGACGGCTGCTGTAAATGTCCTGAAGTGAGGGGAGAGAGACACCAACGATCTTCTCAGCTGCTCTCACGACGCGTTGGAGAGACTTGCGGCACATTGCGGTGCAGGATCCGTACCACACGGTGATGCAGCTGGTCAGGATGCTCTCGATGGTGCCTCTGTAGGAGGTGTACCTGATGGGGGCCGGGGCTCTGGCTCTTTGCAGTTTGCGGAGGAAGTAGAGACGCTGCTGTGCCTTCTTGGCGAGTGATGCAGTGTTAACAGTCCAGGAGAGGTCCTCTGAGATGTGGACACCCAGGAACTTGGTGCTGCTCACCCTCTCCACAGTGGCACCGTTGATGGTCAGAGGAGCATGCTGGGTGTGTTGTCTCCTGAAGTCAGCAACAATCTCCTTGGTCTTCTCCACGTTCAGGGAGAGATTGTTGTCGCTGCACCACTCAGCCAGGCGGCTCACTTCGCTCCTGTAGTTTGACTCATCATTGTTGTTGATGAGACCCACCACAGTCGTGTCGTCCGCAAACTTTACGAAGAGGTTGGAGCTGTGAATCGATGTGCAGTCGTGGGTCAGCAGGGTGAAGAGGAGGGGGCTCAGCACACATCCCTGGGGGGCCCCTGTGTTCAGTGTGATGGTGCTGGATGTGTTGCTGCCGACCCGTACTGCCTGTGGTCTCCCAGTCAGGAAGTCCAACAGCCAGTTGCACATTGAGGTGTTGATCCCCAGCTGGTCCAGTTTGTGAATGAGCTGCTGGGGGATGATGGTGTTGAATGCTGAACTGAAGTCTATGAAAAGCATTCTCACATACGCGTTTCTGGTGTCCATATGTGTGAGGGCTGTGTGGAGGGCAGTGGAGATGGCGTCGTCAGTGGACCGGTTGGAGCGATATGCGAACTGGTAGGGGTCCAGAGAGGGGGGGAGCAGCCTTGATATGATGCATGACTAGCCGTTCAAAGCACTTCATGATGATGGGAGTCAGTGCAACTGGACGGTAGTCGTTGGAGCAGGAGGGAGATGACCGTTTTGGGACCGGACGGATGTTGGTGGCTTTGAAGCACGTGGGAACCACCGCCTGACTCAGTGACATGTTAAAGATGTCTGTGAAGACATCCGTGAGTTCTCCTGCACAGTCTCTCAGTACACGACCAGGTATGTTGTCAGGACCCGGAGCTTTGCGGGCGTTGATCCTGCTGAGGGATCTCCTCACAGTGTCCGGTGACAGCGTCAGCACCTGGTCGCTGGGAGGGGGTAGTGCTTTCTGTGCGGCGATGGTGTTGTGTGCCTCGAAGCGGGCGAAGAAGGTGTTCAGCTCATTCAACAGGGATGTGCTGCTCTCACAGGTCTGCGGTGGGGGCTTGTAGTCCGTAATGGTCTGAATCCCTCGCCACAGGCTCCGTGTGTCCCTGCTGTTGCTGAAACGGCGGGCTATCCTCCTGGAGTACCGTCTCTTAGCCTCCGTGATGCCATGGGACAGGTTGGTCTTAGCTGTCTTTAGACCCACTTTGTCTCCAGCTCTGAAGGCAGCGTTCCGAGCCCTCAGGAGTCTGTGGACTTTCTTTGTCATCCACGGCTTCTGGTTGGCTCTGACTTTGATGGTTCTGGAGTTTGTTACATCATCGATGCACTTGGCGATGTAGGCGGTAAAAGACTCTGTGTACTCCTGGAGGTCTGTGGTGTTGTTGGTGGTGGCAGCATCTCTGAACATGCTCCAGTGTTGAAGCAGTCTCGAAGTGCCTCTGTGGACCCCTCTGGCCACACCCGGACCTGCTTCCAGACTGGTTTGACAACTTTAACCAGTGGCCTGTATGCTGGCATCAGCATGACATTGATTTGGTCTGAGGCACCGAGGTGGGGGAGAGGGTGGGCTTTGTAGGCTGTCTTGTTGTTGGTGTAGACTTGGTCCAGAATGTTGTCTCCGCGCGTGGGGAACTTGATGTGGTGGTGAAGATTTGAAAAGATGGTCCTTGGGTCTGCGTGGTTGAAGTCCCCCGCCAGGATGAGGAAGGCCTCTGGGTGGGCTGTCTGCTGCTCGCTGATCCGCTGGTACAGCTCGGTCAGCGCCTCTCTCCTGGTGTTGGCGGAGGGGCTGGGGGGGGTGTAAATAGCAGTGAGTAGTATGACCGAGTATTCGCGCGGTAGATAGAAAGGACGACATTTAATTATCATAAACTCCGCCAGGGGTGAGCAGTGTTTGCAGACCACCACAGCATCTCTACACCAAGCATCACGGAGGAAAACACAAAGGCCGCCGCCGCGGCCTTTACCTGCCTCGGTGTGTTCTCGGTCCGCCCGGTAGCAGGTCAGCTGGTCGAGTTGGATGGCGGGGTCCGGTATGCTGTTGTTGAGCCATGTTTCCGTGAACACAAAAACACAGCTCTCTCTCACGGTCCTCTCGGCGGAGCAGAGTAATCCGATGTGGTCCAGTTTGTTGTCCAGCAAACGAACGTTGGCCAACACGATGGAGGGAACCGTCTGTTTGTTCGGGTTCTCCGCCAGTCTCGTCCGGATACCGGCTCGCTTGCCCCTCTTCTGCTTCCTGTAGCGCCGCTTATGGCGCTTCCATTGCGGCGGAGGTCGAGGCGCGGGGGTCGGCGGAAGTGTTGGTTCCCGGAGCAGACCGCGTTCCCGAAGTTGGCCGGCGAGTTCAGAGTTCAGCTCGACAGTGTAGCTGTTTCCAACGTCGAGCAGAAACCCCCGGCTGTACTTTGGTTTGGTATGCATATGACTTGTAAAAACACAACTTTGGTGACAAAAACATGAACGAAAAACACGAAACGTCGCACCGTCGGGAGAGAGACAAGCCGCAGCGTGAGGCACGCGCCGCCATCCCGGAATCGGAAGTTCCGGGATGGCGGAAATTTTATCAGATGCACTCTTTTAATCTGACAGAAAAAAGATCTGAGATACACTATATAGCCAAAAGTATTCACTCACCTGCCTTGACTGCATATTAACTTAAGTGACATCCCATTGCTAATCTATATTTAATATGACATCGGTCCACCCTTTGCAGCTATAACAGCTTCAACTCTTCTGGGAAGGCTGTCCACAAGATTTAGGTTAGATTTTTGACCATTCTTGCTGAAGTGCATTTTTGAGGTCACATACTGATGTTGGATGGGAAGACCTGGCTATAAGTCTCTAATTCATCCCAAAGATGTCCTGCCAGGTTGTAACAACTGGCCCAATAACTTCCTTAAAGAACCACGTTACCACATTTTAAAAAAAGGGCCACGGCATTCGCAATACCCCTCCTTGGAATGGAAATGAAGCTGTGTCCTGGGGTGGAGGTCCGGTGTTCAATGGGCCTCCTAAAAACTGGTGCCACACCTTATATCCCTCCACACCTGTCTCCCATCTCCTTGACTGCAGGAGTGCCTCCCCCATAGACACAGGTTGCACTGATTTAAAGGGATATCGTCCTTTTTATACCCCTTTTACCAGGGAAACCAAAACTGTATATACACAAACACACACACACACGCACACGACATGCTGCAATTTGCATAGATCAACAGACCCACATTAACTTGCGGTTAGGACTCTGTGCAGGCCAGTCAAGTTTATACACACCAGACTCTGTCATCCAGGTCTTTATGGACCTGCTTTAGACACTGGTGCAGTCATGTTAGAAGGGAAAGGGACCAGCTCCAAACTGTTCGGACAAAGTTGGGAATGGAATGGAATTGTCCAAAACATCTTGGTGTGCTGAAGCATTTAGAGTTCCTTTAACTGGAACTAAGTGGCCAAGCCCAGCTCCTGAATAAACCTCCACACCATAATTCCCCCTCCACCAAAATTTACACGTGGAACAATGCAGTCAGACAAGTACCGTTGTCCTGGTGACTGCCAAACCCAAACTCGTCCATCAGATTGTCAGATGGAGAAGCAAGATTTGTTACCCCAGAGAACACGTCTCCACTGCTCTAGAGTCCAGTGGTGGCATGCTTTAAACAACTGCATCCGATGCTTTGCATTGAACTTGGAGATGTATGTCTTGGATGCAGCTGGTCTGCCATGGAAACCCATTCATTGTCTGCATACTGTTCTTGAGCTAATCTGAAGGCAACATGAAGTTTGGAGATCTGTAGCCATTGACTCTGTAGAAAGTTGACTAACTCTTCGCACTATGCACCTCAGCATCTGCTGACCCGCTCCATTTGTTTAAATGGTTTACCACTTCATGGCTGAGTTGCCAAAAATCAGAGATATAAAAGGTAAGTAAATATCACCTTTTTCTTCCATAAAACAGCAATATGTCCTACATTGTAGTTTTTGGATCGAAATGTGTACAAACCAGTTCAAAGCCATAAGTCAAAGTCTTGTTATCCAGTCTTTTTTGAAAACAAAACATTCATCTCCACACTAAAGATATATATATATATATATATATATATATATATATATATATATATATATATATATATATATATATATATATATATATATATATATATATATATATATATATATATATATATATATATATATATATATATATATATATATATATATATATATATATATCACTTTATCCTATTCCCATTTTATATTCAACAAATGCATTTAAAGGCCTTTAGTTTGAAGGTCCACAATGAGGGCAGTCTGTTTGTAACACACAGGTTTATATTGTTTAAAGCCCAAAAGAGAGTGAGAGTGAGAAAGAGTGCAATGACTCATGCTTTACCTCAAATCGTTTACTGCCATCTAGTGGTGGAAATCAGCACAAGCTTTTATGATGAGGACTCGTAATGAAACATTTAACTAGACTTACAAATGTCTAGTTTCTTGTTCTTCTAGTTCACTCATTACTTACAAATCCGCCACCTGCATTAGTGAAACTAACAGCTCAGTTTTCCAACCAGCTTGTTTTACATGTGATAAAATTGTACAAATGTTTTCACTAAGTTTAAAAACAATCACAGAGAAACAATTAAACTAACAATAATAATAATAATAAGTTTTCTGCAGAGTTGCATTAAAGTCAGGATTCCTACTTTTAACTGAAAATCTACTCATATTTACAAAAATGTGGCAAACGAGTTAAGGGAATCATCTCCCTCTCTTGAAATATCCATCACATTTTTCCTTTTACCATCTTTTCCTTTTACTGTTAAAAAGAACTTTAATCTCAGGTACATATTTTTCCTATGAAACTGAGTTTGGTCATTCTGGGTGTCCTTTTATAATCCAAAAATGTTTGTATTTATTCTCCCAGAAATACTTTGTGACCATGAAGGAGCTTGTGTTTTTCATCATTAGTAGACATTTATCTACATTATGGGTTTTATCTGCAAGTACAAAATAAAAGAACCACGACAAACACTTACCAAAGGGTGTCTGTGCAGCGTGGGCTGGTAAAAGCCAAACACATAATACATATTGGTCAGAAACATGTTGGATTGTCCTTTGTTGTACAGTTATTAAGATCTTCCTTCTGACATGTGACAAAATTTAAATATATAATTAAAGAAAAACAACAATTTTTTCCTTGGAAATTAAAGTGAAAAAATGAATGAGAGGTTGAAAACTTATTGTCAAACTATTTTGTACTGATTGACTCCACCGGGAGGTTCCTGTTCACCAGTGTCTCCTATGAGGGAAGGTATGATGTCAGTCACCATGAAAAGTCCACCAAGCACAAGCGCTGGCTAGAGGCACAGAAACATGCCTGGGTGATGTCAGCATTGGTGACTAGAAATACCACTGATGCACAACAGGTCATAAATTTAGGGGTTAAAATAGCAATGCTGTGGGCCCAAAACAACGTTGCTTTCACCTTCTGTGATGACTTCAACAAATGTGTAGCTGAGATGTTCTCAGACTCTGCTATCACACAAAAGTACCAAGGCTACGCAGCTCATCAAAGGTTGAGTCAAACTGAGTGTGAGTATAACATAAAGACCACAGATGACATCGTAGAAAAGTGGGTGTTGCTTACTGTTGTACTTATAAACAAATCTCGGGATCTGAACAGACAGAATATGTTAAATATTCTAGCTTTGTCAGAAGTATGATCTTCACAGAATGAAGGAGACACTTAGGTTTAAGCATCACTGTTGGAAACTGAAGGACACAACACCTTGGAGAAGACTGATGATAAAACTGTCAGGAGTCAAATCCTAATTAAACAAACACTAATTGTCAGGTTTAAATGAACTAAACATTTATTAAACACACAATAATGAAGAAAGACAAAGTCAGTAAGTTTTCATTCATCAGTACAGAGGACGGACAGAGAACCAGCCACATCTCCGCTGCTCTTGTCTCTGTCCGCACCCCCCCTCTGATGGCCTCTTGAGGCTTTTATTGAAAATAAGGAGGTCAAAGATGACATGAAGATAAGCAACTTGTACAAGATATATTCTGACATGTACAATCATCTTATAAGACAAGCAGTATACAGAGCGTAAAATAACAATGAGATTAAACAAAGAGTGTGTTAAAGTTTAACCCTATCATTTCCCTCCTGCTTTAACACATCTTTGTTTATTTCACGTCGTGTAAGACCACTTCAGGTGATCTTGAGTCATGGAGTCATTTTTCATTATAACAAAGACATTTACGCATAGAGGGGTTTCTATAAGGCAAAAAAAGAAGAGATATTAATATCATCATTATCAGAGACATTTTCATTATCAGAGTCAAGACCCAAAATCAGATACGTTTGTGCCACACGGTCTTCCACGGGTGAGATGGCTGTGGTGATCAATCGGTTCAGCAGTGCATGCAGACATCGGAATGCAACAACAAGCACACAATGTCAGAAATGCTGAAAATACAGTGATAGATACTAGTACAGAACATACTAAGGTTCGGTACTTACCAAATGCATCCAGCCAGGAGTCCCACATGGAGGTGTCAACACCGGAGTGCTCCTTCAGCACTTTTACCATTCAGGGTACGCAGCCCTCGTATGGCCTTGGTAAGACTACCATCTGCAGCGGTGTTATCAAAAAGTGCAACTCTGTTTTCCAAACATGGCACACACACACACACCTCCCTTCTCCAGGGCAATCCTGTTCTGGAATGTCATAAGAGACGTGGGAGACAGCTGTCCAAATACAGCCTGTCCAGGTTCCAAATTTCTGAACATTGTAGTGGATTCCATCAATTTCACAAAGCTGTTGAGCTGTGCAGCACGACTGTGGACCATCTTTGGATATACTTTTGCTGCTGTTGTGTTGATCGCTATTGTACCCAAGATAAGATAAATTGTGCTACTTTTATGTTACAGCCATGTTGACATTTCTACTGTTTCTATATTTGCATCAGCATTTGTGAGTCCCAAAAAAGATAATTAACCGAATGTATTTAGCTTTTGTGTGATAACATCTGTAGTTGCGGATTTTGTCCACTTTTGCTGTAATTGGAGGTTTAAGAAGGAAAGTTCATTTAATTGAGACAGAGACACAAATTGTCATGTTGTTAATGGTGTCTTGGTTGGATTGTTGATGGATGCTCAAAAATGATTTGTCAAGTAATGTGTTTGCATAAAAACATTTAACTTTACAGTTAAATGAGATAGTTGGATAGTTCTGAATAAAATGTCTCAAAAGTATTTACGTGAATAAGTAGGTCTCCCATCATTTCCCTAAACAGCATTCATTCAAACCCAATAGTAAGAAAGGAGAAGCCCATAAAACAGGTAGGACCAGCACCACGCTCTGGCTGTCAAAGGCCTGTCATTGTGAAGTCAAACATCGACTGCACTCTTATCACTGTACAAACTGTTACATAAATGGAAATTTAAAAAAGCTGGATCTTCTGAATAAAACTGTTTGAAAAAAAAAACAAAAAAAAAAAAAAAAACCAATAACTTTGAAAAGCATTTTTCTGACCATTAGAATGTTGTTCATCTCTCACATTGTTGGGAATTTGAAGAACTTCAGCCACAACATGTGAATCAGTGTGGTCTGGACTTCCACCTTAGTGATCCTTTTCTTTTTCAGCCATGCTGTTGTTCTGTTCAACAAGGTGCCAACTTCAGCTGATCACACTTCCATTATTGTGCTTGACTGCTGGTTTTGGCCAAACATGGTGCAGAAGATTATGTCCAAACATCTCCTTTGGTCTAGTCTGTCTCTCAAGTTACAGTTGGTTTTTTTCTCTTTACAAAGAGATGATCTATTGACAATTTTCCCAAATAAGCCACTCTTCTGACTGTTCTGTTATAAGCCTTAATATCAATCAGGCTCATGCTGACTGAGGCCTGTAGAGTCTAAATAGACCTTTTGCATTTTCACACTGGCTAAAGATGAATAATCACATGCATTTGATTAACAATACATCCCTGCTACTGTCACAGCTCTCAATTTTTGTTATGACCAACCTCAGAAAGATTCAAAATAGACTTCCAGACAAATAATGAGCAATTGAGAACATTTAATCAGAGTTCTGGCAGATCAAAGTTCACTGGACCTGAGGTCAGCAGGCAGGCTGGCAGAGAAGACCAGGACTCAGAGTGGGATGGACGAGCAGACGAGGAGCAAACTAAAGACTGATTATCCTGGAAATGATGAGAAACAACCGAGGCAGGTGGAAACAGGATTGCTAAGATCAAAAATAGGAAGAAAGGAAAGGAAAGGAAAGGAAAGGAAAGGAAAGGAAAGGAAAGGAAAGGAAAGGAAAGGAAAGGAAAGGAAAGGAAAGGAAAGGAAAGGAAAGGAAAGACAGATGTCACTGCTCTTTTAAGGAGACGTCAGCCAAAATTTTTTGTTGCATCATCTCAAACTGCACTTTTCGAGACAGGACGAGTGATGGTTTACAGTCTGAAATAAAACATGTTGCATTGGATTCGACCATTTCACTCCCAAAAAAAACTGGGATCACGTTAGAGAGAATGCAGGTGATTGTAATCTAAATAAAAAAGTACAAAAGCAGTTTTAAAAGCAAATGACTAATTTAAAATTCAAGTTTGTTACATTTCAATTACAAATAGAAATCATCATATATAGCTTTATTCTTTCTGCTTTTTACAAAAACTCATTTTAACAAAGAAACTAGATCATCTAAACTGTGTCAAGTGAAAAATTGTTAAAATGTTTAACAATAAATTATAATTTAACATGATATTTGTATTAATCTGGATTCCTACCTTTGCTATGTTGCTGCTGCAGAGAAGAACAGACTGCTGCTGAATTACAGCAAGTGGCTGTTTTATATAAAAATATACTTTCACTTTCGTTTTCAGGGCTGAAATCACATGGTTTTCAGGAATCCACCAGCCATGTGGTCTCTGGAAATGAGGATTTTCTACAAATCAGCTGCTAAAATATGTCAACTTTAGAGCATCTGTGCACCAAACATCAAAAATTAACTCCAGGGTGTGTCACAGCAGGACTACATATCAAAGTAATGTCCACAAGTGTGCACAGACACACACACACCCTTGGTTCACTAACTAACAGCTTAACTTTGATGAAAGCCCAAAGTTAAATCTGCAGCCACTAATTCTGCTTCGTAGTGCAGAACTCTGTCTTATTTGTGAAGCTTCAAATCTTTGCTTTTCCTAAGAACCGAGTGTTTCTCGATTCTGGACCTCGAACACCCCGGTCCTGCATGTTTTACACATTTCGCTGCCTTTGACCCATGTGTCCAAGTCTAGCAAAAAATTCACAGAGAATTTGTAACAAGTCTTCTGTTTTACTGCTGATTTGATGATTTAATGTGTATGCAAAAATTAAAAAAAAAAAAATTGGGGGTTTTTGGCACAACCAAAATGCACTTTCTGTAACTTGCCTTTGCCTTTCGTCATTGTTTTTTTTTTTTTTGTAACTTCATAATGACTTACAAACATTACAAGCACATGATTGACTATTTTTAGATATTTAACTTCAACAGTTCATGCTGCAACACTATTTTTTCCTTTTCTTTTTTTTATACTTAGGGGAGTGGTGGCCTAGCGGAGGGGAGTGGTAGCCTAGTGGTTACAGTGGTGGGCTTGGGCGTGGAGGACCCAGGTTCAAGCCCAGGGCTGCCCACAATGGTAAATCACTGGGGCCCCTGGAGCAAGGCCCTTAAATCCCAATTGCTCCCCGGGGCACTGCCCTGCTAGCAGCCCCACTGCTCACTAGTGAAACTAGTTGATGGGTTAAAAGCAGAGACTAATTTCGGTGTGCATCGTACATACAGCGTGTGCACGATGTCCACACTGACTAGAAAGGGAAGAAAAAGAAACAAAAAAATTATGTATAAAATCTATATCTACAAGAAAAGCTATAACATTTTATACATTTATATTAAGTTTCATTCGACCTAAATAGCTTCAACATCAGTTAAGTTAAGTCTGTGTTTGTAAAAAAAAATCACAACTTATTCACAACTTTCAAAAGCATGCAATAAACTTAAATATTCCATTATACCACATTAAGAGCATTTATTAGGACTGTAAAGATTGTTATCATTGATAACAGGATCTCTTATGAATGAATGAATTGAATGTTTTATATGATAAATATCATTTCCAATCAAAATACATAAAGATCTGTAAAGGAAATAAGCATATGGGCATATGGCAGAGCAGATGGTCTCACCTCTGCAAGACTTCTTCACACTTTACCAGGCTTCAAAGAAGACAAAATCCATTGTTTTACCTGCAGGTCCGTTGTTGGTGGTTCATTGTGTATTCAGCACTATTTCACTCTGTCTTTTTTTCACACCCTGCATACTGGGGGGACTGGATGGGCGGATGTCGCTTACAGACGTGACCAAAAGGACTATGGCAATTGCAGTAAATGAAGGAGTCACATTGTCTGGGAAAGAACAATTCCTTGTTTGGGGGCAGGACATGCAGGTATAAAAGACTGTGATGACGAATACAAGGCAGACTCACCTGCTGACTGTGTGACTCTAAGCTGTACAGCTTAATAAACTATACAAACTGGAGCTCTCCTGTACCGTAATTATTTAATAGAGACAATGTCCACAACATCATCTCTGTGTAAAATTTGTAAAATCCTGGAAAAAAGAGTTTTGTGCAAAAGAATTAATGTTTTTGTGCAGCATGAATTGCAGGAGAGCAGAGGAAGGAGTTTGCAAAACAACAGTTTTTAATGAACCAAAACTGCTGAATTAAACTGAACAGAATTACAGAAAACAGGGCAGGACACAGTACAGACCAGCAGAGAGGAGTGGAAAGACAAGCTGGAATATTCACACACTCACAGGGGTTGAGATAATACTAACTTATTTCCTTTTAGGATGCTGCAACATGTCATCCAGCGGTGTAGGTGAGTGTAAAGCCTACGTGTGAAGCTCACGAGCCAATAGGACAGCGATGTCATCATTTTATCTGTCCAACGTCAGCTACTCAACCGCTGGGAAGAAGTGGTCTGAGACCTTCAGAAATGTTGTCCTGGATGTTCTTTCACAAGAGTGTGCCAGACTTCTGATCTGTAGAGGAAACGTGGCTGCTGTCAGACAGATACGAGATCTTTTAATTCAAAATAGTAATATGTAGATTATTAATGAGTTTGCTGTGTTGATTTTTTTTGTTTTTCTTGTTTAAGGAATTGTGCTGGGTCGCATTACTCCATCATTCCATGTTGCATTTTACTTGGCTAGTCTGTAGATGGAGTCGCAGGACTACTGGCTCTGTTAGAGGATCATTTCAAACAGTCTTTGCCAGACTCAGACAACATTCTGTTTTTTATCTTTAATCCTGTCTCACTGTGACCTGGACAGCCATCATTTTTGAGCTATGAAGACTGATTTTCCCCACAAATGTGCATCTTCTGTCTGAGATGACCAAAATCATAGTGTGAACCCACCTTAAAGTGAAAAGTTCAGTCATCTGGAGTCGCTGCTCCTCCACATCAAGAGGACTCAGTTCAGGTGGTTTAGGCATCTGGTGAGAATGACGCCTCCCTTGGGCCCCATCGCATACGTAGGACATGCTGGAGAGATTATGTCTCTTGGCGACCCAGAAACACCTCAGTAATCCCCCTGCGGAGCCAAAAGCTGAATAGAAAGCAGTGTCATGAGTTATCAAGGCTTCCTTTAGGGGATCAGCTTCCAGTTTGTGTTTGGTGCACAGACACTCTGCAGTTTCAGATTAAAGTTAAACCTTTCCTCCTCAACCCTTTAATGGGCAGTCAATAAAATAGTTGAAATGTTGAATTTTCAATTCAAGAGCGTTATAGGAAAATATAAAGGACCTTTATTAAACATAACTGTTTTTGTAATAATCATAGAGTATAGTTACCAAATTACTGAAGTTACCACAATGTTCACTTTCCCTGTAAAGGGTTAAAGCTTTTAAACATTTCTGAAAATACTTGAGCAAAACTCTTATTTGTGGCAAAGATCTGTGTGTTTCCTCTGGCATGCAGATTCCTGTAAACCACATGGTTCATGAGTCTAAAATTTGGAGGATGGCCTCACTGTTTTTTATCACAGATCAGCAGTCCTGGTACAGTCTCGTGGAAGAGAACATCCAAATATTGTATTTTTTGGTATCAAAAGTAATTTAAAACTTGGTCTAAAAATGAAGGTGACAGTAAAGATTTCCATATAAGACAGCCACTGGCTGTGTTTCAGCAGTTTCAATCTGTTCTTCTCTGCAGCTGCAGCACAGCAACGGTAAGAATCCACATTTATATGAAGTCTTGTGCTAAATGCCTATTTTATTGTTTAATGCATAACTTTTTACATATTTTGGAACATCTACTGTTTTGGGTTCATGAATAACAAAAATAATAATGTATTTGATAAATGAAACTGCTTTATTATAAGGAAAGGAAACAAGTAGACAATTACAATGTCCTTGTTTCCTAAGTAATCCACTTGTACCTAATCAGGATTTCAGTCTCCATTCTTATTGTGATTTCAGTGCTCCATAGATTATGTCAGCATAGGTGAAACACAACCCTGTGTTTACTAAGACATAGCTGATTGAACTAATTCATATCTGCTGATGTTGAACCGACGCACTGAGTTCAACATTTATCTCTCTTGATCACGAGGCCGATTTCTTTCTGCCTACTATTATTAAATAAATACTAAATATTTTCCAAAATGAATTGAGTGTGTTGATACAAGTACAAGAGCTGTATATATAATTTTGGTCTCAAACAAAATATAGTAGGCAAAAGGCAGGGGTACACCCTAGACAGGTCTATCCAGGGCCACATAGAAGACAAACAACCAATGACACTCACATTCACACCTAGGGAGAATTTAGAATGATCAATTAACCTACTCTGGACTGTGGGAGGAAGCCGGAGTACCTGGAGAGAACCAACGCAAGCACGGGGAGAACATAAAAACTCCTCACAGAAAGACCCACCAGGCCAGGAATTGAACCAGGAACCTTCTTGCTGTGAGGCAACCAAGCTAACCACTAAGCCACCGTGCTGCCAACTCAAAATATGACAACCCGTTTCAGAGTAAATTTACCTAAAACATAGAAAAAAAGCAAAAATGATTATCTCTGCCTCAAAAATGAAAATACTTCAAATGAAAATCACTTTTACATCATAATTTACTAGCCCATTGAATTTAGGAATCAATAATGTGATATTTAATGATCTTTCTCACGTGTCAGACTACAAAACTAATACATATTACACTTGTAATTATTTATTCCATCCAAATTCAACTGTTTTCCTGTAAAACTGTCTTGTTTTTAAATCAACCTGAAACCACTAATGTCCTGTTCAAATTGACCAGACAAAAATATTAAAAAGTTTAAATAGCCCTGGTCATGTTGCTTGTATGTGCTGAAGGAAATTCATTAGCTGCATTTATATTACATCTCATCAATGAGTAATGTACTTAAACTTGTGTATCATTTCAAGGATGTGCTTTGTATTATCTCACAAGAACAAGGCCATCTGGGTGCATGAGAAAACCAGGGTTTAGCCTTGAACAGAAGGTTCTAGTCTGAAGGAAATACCGTACAAACTGTTGTAAAAAGGAGAGGATACAGATTTGCATTAAGTCAGGATTGTAAAAAAAGGGGGTGTACGCAGAAGTACTCAGATCACATCTGGATGCAGGTTTTTCTGCATCTGGTTATGGATGGATGGATGGATGGATGGATGGATGGATGGATGGATGGATGGATGGATGGATGGATGGATGGATGGATGGATGGATGGATGGATGGATGGATGGATGGATGGATGGATGGATGGATGGATGGATGGATGGGCGGACACATCTGTCAATCAATCAAAGTAAGACAAATGAAGGAAACCACCCAAATTCAAATAATAGGCCGTTACATACTGGATTTTGTTATTGTAGAACATTTCACCCTTTTCGTGGTCTTGGTGCTTTACGTAAGAGCCACTTTCTGCAAATGTGTAAACTGTGATCAACTTTCTCCATCTCCTGGAGTAGACAAGAAGGCGTATAGAAGCAAAGATAGCTTGTGTATGTAAGGGATCCCCCCACATTCTGTAATCAAGTGAGAAGTGTTAGAAAGTCTAACAAGTTTCTGGTCGTGTTGCTTGTATGTGCCTGGCACCTTCACAGGAACGTGGAAGAAAAGGCCCAAGAATTCATCACAAGTATTCAGTGGGACATAGTGGGACGTTTTAGAAAGTATAATTCAAGAAGAGTCCACACTTCACTCCTAAACACCTTAAACTATACATGAACATTATAGTTAACAGAGAATCTGCTTTCCTTTTCACATTCACATTTTAGTCATAACCGTGACTTTCCTTTTTACTTTATATGGACAAATAAGGACTTTCTAGTGCAAAAATACTATTTGAATCCACCTTCAGACCATCTACTAACAATCCAACCAGGTCAATAAACCAACACAGCGAGGACAATGTGTGTGTCCCAGTGTCACTGAAGTGAGGTTTTGGTTCTAAACTACTTTACATGAACATTAAGTTATCTGCCAAAAGTAGACAGAATCGATTCCACCCATGTTATTACAATGAAACTGAATATATTATAATTTTAACAAAATATGAAAACACACCACAAGACTATGAGATGTGGCAATCAGTAGGATCAGTGGGGAAGGAGACCATGTGTGGATGTGTGAGCAATGGACGTGAGCATGTTGGTTGGTATAACATAAACCAAAGACATGTGTACTAGAAGAGCTTCACTCCATTTTGGGAAGGGTGGAGTTAAATAGGGGAAGGAACAAATGGCCAAGGTGCTCCAAATCACTCCAGAGATCTGTGATGCTGCAGCAGAAGGACGAACAGATGTTAGTACCAGCAAACTGTCACATTTGGCAGAAGTCTTCAGTGTGAATCAAGTGTGTTCAGGACAGATAAATGTTGCCCTAATGTTTCCTCTTATATTCCTCAACCTTTTTGTTAACACAATTAAAGTTGCATATCAGTTAATTCCATACATCTAAATGTGATCTAACAGAGCTTTATGTCTTAATAGGAATGTACAAGATGTGGCCCAGCAGTGTGGGTGAGTGTCTTCGCTCATATGAAGATCCTGCTTGTTATTATTTAAGATCTGTACAGTTTTTTTTCCTGATTTATTTTTTCTCGCAAGTCCAACCTGTTAATGTCCATAAAGTCACTACGGGGGAAACATTTGGAGCAGATGAAGATCTACTGAGACAAGTGACAGACAAGCTTCATGTGAAGTTCACAAGCCCACAGGAAAGTGATGTCATCATTGTCATCTGTCCAATCACCTCTTCTGTTGGGTCAGGTGTGGAGGCAGCCATGAAGGAGGTGTCAGGTACTGTGTTTCAGCTGGTTTGAACAAGGCAGATTATTTTAATTTGGACTTGTGTTTAAATTTGCATGTACATAAAACCAGCATCCTTTTACACATGCAGTTGCAAATCATCTTATCAAAAAGACGATATAACAATGTTAACAGTGTATTGCAGCAGTCTTGTATGTGGACATCAAACAGAAAAAGACAAATAAGAAACATTTCAAAAAGCCAAAGATAAACACAAAACGTAGGAAAAATTCAAATTTACTAGATGGATGACGTTAGCCTGCTGTCAGAAGATTTAACCTCCAGTTCTGTCATATATATTAAGTTAGTTTTACACTTGGCTACATTTTACACATGGGCGGAGACATGAAGTTGTCTCCCATCTGATATTTAAGCAGATAAAATGAAAAAAAAAATTGGGGGGATTTAATGCTATCAAAAGGTTAAACTCCATTGTTCATCTCATTTGCTTTTTTCTGGTGTCAGCAGATGATAAGAAGATCATTCTGGTTCCGATGCATCACACTCGAGATGTCTACTACTCAACCGCTGGGAAAAGGTGGTCATTCAGTAGCTTCAGTCAGTTTTTCCCATCAGAAGCACAGCAAAAGTAGGTGAAAAGTAAAGCATCCTGAGACCGTTCATGTGTGGGGTTGCTTCTCATTCAAGGGAGTGGGCTCACTCACAATTCTGCCCAAAAACATAGCCATAAATTAAGACTGGTACCAAAACACCCTCCAACAGCAACTTCTTCCAACAATCCAACAACAGTTTGGTGAAGAACAATGCATGTTCCAGCACGATGGAGCACCGTCCAGTAAGGCAAAAGAGATAACTAAGTGGCTCGGGGACCAAAACGTTGAAATTTTGGGTCCATGGCCTGGAAACTCCCCAGATCTTAATCCCATTGAGAACTGGTTAATCCTCAAGAGGCGGGTGGACAAACAAAAACCCACTAATCCTGACAAACTCCAAGTAGTGATTATGAAAGAATGAGTTGCTATCAGTCAGAATTTGACCCAGAAGTTGATTAAGAGCATGCCCAGTCGAATTGCAGAGGTCCTGAAAAAGAAGGGCCAACACTGCAAATACTGACTTTTTGCATAAATGCCATGTAATTGTCGACCAAAGCCTTTGACACGAATGAAGGGCTTGTAATTACATTTCAGTACATCACAGAAAAAATCTAAAAAGATCTAAAAGCAGTTTAGCAGCAAACTTTGTAAAAACTAATATTTGTGTCATTCTCAAAATCCTTGGCCATGACTATATACGATATGTGTGTGTGCGTGCATCTGTGTATATATATATATATATATATATATATATATATATATATATATACACATGCACATTTGTTTTGCTTGATTAGTGGATTTTAAATAAAACAAAGCACAGACTCTTTTCGCAAGGGATGGTGAAGGGTTGTAGCCATGAGCACCGTCAAACAGTGATGATCAGGTCTGATGAACTGAGAAAATTAAACGATATGGTAGTGGTGGGCTTAAAATTAAACTTCATACATCGGTGCAGTCTGGGGCTCTTACATTTTGAAATGGCCTTAACCCGTCCTACCTCTAAGCTGTTACTGGCATTTATTTTCCCAGTTGCTCAGGATGTGATGCAGGCTCAGATAGGACACAACGTTTGCTGCTGTGGATCCCAAATTGTGGCATTTATTGTTCTTCGTTGCCCACATGTAAATCTGCTTTTAAGATCCACCTCCTGTGTTTGACTTTCAACCTAGAGTGATATATCCTGGGTTTCAGCAGAAGGATTAATTTGTGAGCATCTGGATCAGCTGCATCTGCACAACTGGAACTACAACAGTGAGATGTGTCTAATATGAGTAGGAAACAATAAAAATCATCTCTGACTGCAAAATGATGGGAGTGGTGGCCTAGTGGTGACAGTGGTGGGCTTGGGTGTGGAGGACCCAGGTTCAAGCCAAGGGCTGCCTACAATGGTAAATCACTGGGGCCCTGGAGCAAGGCCCTTAACTCCCAATTGCTCCCCACTGCCCTGCTAGCAGCCCAACTGCTCACTAGTGAAACTAGTTGATGGGTTAAAAGCAGAGACTAATTTCAGTGTGCATCGTACATACAGCGTGTGCACGATGTCCACAATGAAAAGGACAGAAAAAAGAAAGAAAGAAAAAAAAACATTCATGAAACACGTAGGCTTTACACTCACCTACACCGCTGGATGACATGTTGCAGCATCCTAAAAGGAAATAAGTTAGTATTATCTCAACCCCTGTGAGTGTGTGAATATTCCAGCTTGTCTTTCCACTCCTCTCTGCTGGTCTGTACTGTGTCCTGCCCTGTTTTCTGTAATTCTGTTCAGTTTCTGGTTACTTTGGTTTAATACGTTGTTTAAGTTTTGTCTTTGGATTTCCTGTTTGTTGCAGCAGTTTTGGTTCATTAAAAACTGTTGTTTTGCAAACTCCTTCCTCTGCTCTCCTGCAATTCATGCTGCACAAAAACATTAATTCTTTTGCACAAAACTCTTTTTTCCAGGATTTTACAAATTTTACACAGAGATGATGTTGTGGACATTGTCTCTATTAAATAATTACGGTACAGGAGAGCTCCAGTTTGTATAGTTTATTAAGCTGTACAGCTTAGAGTCACACAGTCAGCAGGTGAGTCTGCCTTGTATTCGTCATCACAGTCTTTTATACCTGCATGTCCTGCCCCCAAACAAGGAATTGTTCTTTCCCAGACAATGTGACTCCTTCATTTACTGCAATTGCCATAGTCCTTTTGGTCACGTCTGTAAGTGACATCCGCCCATCCAGTCCCCCCAGTATGCAGGGTGTGAAAAAAAGACAGAGTGAAATAGTGCTGAATACACAATGAACCACCAACAACGGACCTGCAGGTAAAGGTACATTTAACCATTTAATGGAAAATATTTGTTCATTTTGAATTTTTTGGAAATAGCACATCTCAAAAAGGTTGGAACGGATATCACAAAAGGAAAGATTTGTTTATATTATATTGGGAATAAAATATAGTTTTTTTGTGATAAAACATTCTTCAATCATAATTTTAAAGATTTATTTTGTGAGTTACTTTAATACATTTAAATCTTTTCATGTCATCTCATGATTAGACTCTCAATAATACTTCGTCAAGTTGTGTCGTCAGTTTGATTCAGGCATCTGCATATGCGTCCATAAATTTCTGCATTTCATCTATGCGAGATCAGCCACAAATGATTCATTTCAACGAGTAGCCATGACAATGATAATAATAATAACAATAACAAATGCTATACAAATAAATAAACTACCATCTTTGCAACTTAAACTATTATTACCCCCGCGTCTCTGATTAGTCCATCTCAGAAAGTCTCCAGCAGATCCGTGTGACCTTAAAACAGAATAATCGGGTATATGGAGATGGGTGGATGGATTAAAGATATCATGCTGAGCTAAAGCCTCTCATATCTGATTGACAGCCTCCCTGTTTCTTGCACAGATCAGAAGTCCTGGTACAGTCTCGTGGAAGAGAACATTAACATCCAAGACAACATTCTTAAAGGTCTCAGACCATCTTCTCCCGCCAGCTGAGTAGTCGACGTCACGGGTGTGGTGCATCAGAACCAGAATGATCTTTTTATCTCCTGCTGACACCAGAGAAAAAAAAAAAAAAAAAAAAAAGATCAAGCTAACCAATCAAACTGACAACCGTAAAATCTATCTTATTTTTATTTCTATCTTTAGATGTGCAAAGCTAAAATACTACTGTAAATCTGCATTAAGTTGTTGGTATTTCATATGTAAGATGATTTGCATCTGTGTACACAAACATTGTGGTTTTATAAAAGTCCACAGTTAAGCACCAAACCAAGATAAAATAAACTGTGATATCAAATCATAAAACAGGTTTAACACAGTACCTGGCATCTCCCTCATGGCTGCATCCACATTTGACCCAACACGAGAGCTGATTGGACAGAAGACAATGATGAATTCACTTTCCTGTTGGTTTGTGATCGTCACATGTTGTCCATTTGTTACTTGTCTCAGCAGATCTTCATCTGCCCCAAAAGTTTCTCCTGTGGTGATTTTGTGGACCTTAACTGTAGACATGCAGGGAAATACAGAGCAGGAAAAGATAAAACATCAGAACTACTCACTTTAAGGAGGACAAGTGAAGACAATCGCCTACACCTCTAAACTGCATCACAGGCTTAATAATAAAATAAGTATCTCATATTCATAGACATGAATCTCAATTGATATGTAATCTTTGAAATTTCTCAGCAGTTCTTCATCTGCCCTAAATGGTTCCCCTGTTGTGACTTTGTGGACCTGAACTGTGAATTAACGCAAAAAGAAAATATAAATATCAGAACTTATCATTGCAAATAGGAGCTTGATCTTAACACAGATACTCACCTCTACCCATGCCCGGCATCTTGTGGTTTGCTAAAATGAAATAAAGCACAATTACATTTAAAAAAAGACATATAAAACTCAAAGCATCTTCAAATTGAGTTTCCTTAACAAAAGAACCTCAGGAACATTTGAGTGTTTACTCTCTACTGCACACGCTTGATTCACTCTGAATATCACTATATATATATATATATATATATATATATATGTATAGACATACATACACGCACATACACATATATACCACATATATACACACATATACATATACACATATACATACTCACACGCACACTCACACACATGCACATATACACACACACACACATATATATATATATATATATATATATATATATATATATATATATATATATATATATATATATACACAAACATACACTTATACACATACATATATACATACACATACGCAGTCCAGCAAACACACTTACATATATACACATACACATACATACACACACTTATTTGTGCATATAAATACATACATATACAAAAATATAATAATAATAACAACAACAACCACAACAATAATAATAATAATAATAATTGTGAATAAAAAATCATTCTAAACTTTCAAATAGTTTACATTAAAATAGTTATTCTTACAAATCCATTGTTGGTTCCTATCATCACCGGTCATCGCCCCCATATTCTCCCGGCCCCTAGGCCAACCCTGGCCCCCCAGAGAAGCGGCCGCAGCCAACCCAACCAACAGAAGGGGAAGAGGAAGGTTTGATTTATTTTGCATGTGCTTGTTATGGTCTTGGTAGATATTAAAACATTTATTTTAAGGTTTATTTTAATTAAGGTTTCAGTCCACGTTTGTGGTCCTTTGCTGCAGATCTGCTCATTTCTCTCTCCACCCAGCTCCTCTTATAATACTGTTAAAACATTGAATGTTAGTAATAATAATCTGTGTCCGTAAACTCAGTTACATTGACTTTTTTGATGGTAGTAAAATTAGTAAAGTTAAAAAATCTAAACAATTTGAACTTCAAAAGTGTTGTGTGTCAAAGTTATTGCCATGACATAAAAACAAAGTAACTTCATAAAAAACAAACCATATTCATTTCATTACATATACATATTTACATAAATGAAATCAGATGTTCTAAGACTTCGTGTGTAAGTTTTCCTACCTTTGCTGTGCTGCTGCTGAGAAAAACTGCTGCAAACAAAGACTGAATGAGAACAAAGTGGTGTTTATATAGTAATCTTGTACTTTCACTTTTGATTTCAGATGCTCAGAAACCACATGGTTTATAACACTCCAACAGCCATGCCATAAAAACACAAAAAAGAACAAAAAAAAAAACAACTGATAACTGGATATTGTGATTTTAAAGGATCCAGACTTTATCATAATTTTGTTAATGCAGGATTTGGTTAACGCTGCTGGAAAACCAAAAAATCCATAGGAAATCTATAATTTATTGCATTAAATGTGTTCTTAAAGGTGGTTATAAATATCTTGCGGGTTCTCTTTGTTGTGTTTAATCTGTGAGGAATCTTCCGTTCACTCGCTCTGCCAGTGAAAAATGATTGATTCATGTTGCTCTGATAAGATACTTTACTGAGATCTTATCAGAGCACCATGTGACTGATCAATACTGTGACCATTCTTCTAATATATCGGTAGAAATGTCTGAAGCTACTCTCTGTGAGTAACTACTGTGGTGAAATGAGTTTAATTTTGGATATTTGACATACATTAACTACTTATCACCTATGGTTTCGTTTAGGGACAGTCAACAAACTACCGACTGCTGAAACATTGCAGATTTTTCTTTTAAAGACATAAAATCTGACCAAGAAACTGTAAATCCACCCGAATTGTTGTAGTAAAAGCATAAAATAAAACACATTTTTTTGTATTGTATTTGAGGAAACTTTTGTATTTTTAAAATATTTTTATATGTGGAAAAATTGTTTGTCATTTATTTTCCCTTTTTTTCTTTTGGTTCAATAGCTTTATAACCACGTGACTTATACATTTTACTCATTTGACATTTTACAGCATACATTTAAAATGTATGCTGTCAAATGTCAAAATGCTGCTACAAATGCTGATTTGTAGGACCTAAATAGAAATATAAAACATATCTCTTTTGTTTGGCATTTTAATGCTTTAATATTTTATATTAATTTATGATGAAAATACCAGTACCAACATTGATGTAGTTGGGTTTTATTAAGTACTCTAGATTCTCTATGAGACTTGTCCAGGGCATAGCAACAAAAACTGATATGCAGGAAGGTGATCTAAGAGTAACAGTAAGAAGTTTACATAATTAATAAATAGAGGATTGATGAAAATGTAAAGTGGAAAAATAGGCACTCTAACATTGTTCCAGACGTGGTTTACAGCTCCCGCTTTCCCTTAAACATGGCTGCTTTTGTATTTTCTATAATGAAATCATGTAGAAGACAGACGAGGAGGAGCTGAATCAAACCACAGTTTGAGACAAAGCAGATAACAAAGTTACATTAACTCTTTCATACAGAAAGATATATAAATATGTTATAAAACAACAGAAAACAGTCAGTGCAACTGACTCACATTATTTCAAAAGTGATCCCACCCAAAAGGAAAATAAATGGTGAATATTTCTAATTTCATAAAATGATTCTTTCAATTCAAAGTCAAAGTCAAGTTTATTGTCGATTCTACCACATGAGAGATACATACAGAGAATCGAAATTACTTTACTCTCAAACCCTCTGTGCTACACAATAAATAAATTTTAAACACAAAGTGCAAATTAAAAAGAAACAGGTCATAGCATGATGTTGGGTTTAAGAGCCAAAGGCAATACAATTACAGTATAGGAATGAAATGGTAGTATGATGATAGACATTATTGTTATGATGAACTGGATTGTAATAAGCAGGGCGGGAAATGGAGGAAGAGCTGGGAGAGTGTTCAGCGTCCTGACGGTCTGGTGGACGAAGCTGTCCTTCAGTCGGCTGGTTCTGGCCCGGAGGCTCTGCAGCCTCCTCCCTGATGGCAGCAGACTGAAGAGGCTGTGTGACGGGTGGGTGGGGTCTCTCACAATGCTGATGGCTTTGCGAGTCAGACGTCTGCTGTAGATGTCCTGAAGTGAGGGGAGAGAGACACCAACGATCTTCTCAGCTGCTCTCACGACACGTTTAAAAAAAAAGTTTAAAAAATAAAAGAAAAAGCCACAAGGCTCCTAAAAATGATCAGGGTGTCACAATCATGTCAAGGCTGTTTTGACTGCAGTAAACTAACTATTCAGATCCTCACTATCACAGCCTCAGTCCTAAATGTGGGTTATATAATAAAATTGAACTTGTTTCAGCTTCACCTTCTTCAGGAAGGACACAGAAACTACCTCCATGTATGTTGACGTAAACCTGCCCAGGTTAAAAACAAAGTAACTTCATGAAAAACAAACCATATTCATTTAATTATATATATATATATATATATATATATATATATATATATATATATATATATATAATATATATATATATATATATATATATATATATATATATATATATATAAAACTCGTTCCTAACCCTCCGTGGGTGGTGTCCCTTCTAAGCTCGGGTCCTCTACCAGAGGCCAGGGAGCTTGAGGGTTCTGCGCAGTATCTTTGTTGTTCCTAACACTGCACTTTTCTGGACTGAGATGTCTGAGGTTGTTCCGGGGATCTGCTGCAGCCACTCTTCCAGTTTGGGGGTTACTGCCCCGAGTGCTCCGATCACCACGAGCACTACTGTCACCTTCACCTTCCAGGCCTTCTCCAGCTCCTCTCTAAGCCCTTGGTATTTCTCAAGTTTCTCGTGTTCCTTTCGCCTGATGTTACCATCACTTGGTATTGCCACATCCACCACCACGGCTTTCCTCTGCCCTTTGTCTACCACCACCATGTCTGGTTGGTTTGCCATCACCATCCTGTCTGTCTGTATCTGGAAGTCCCACAGGAGCTTTGCTCTGTCATTTTCCACCACCTTGGGAGGTGTTTCCAATTTTTGACCTTGGGGTTTCCAGCCCATACTCCACACAGATGTTTCTGTAGAGTATGCCCGCTACTTGGTTATGGCGTTCCATGTATGCTTTCCCTGCCAGCATCTTACACCCTTCAGTTATTTGCTGGATTGTTTCCGGTGCTTCTTTGCACAACCTACACCTTGGGTCTTGTCTGGTGTGGTATATCTGGGCCTCTATTGCTCTGGTGTTCAGAGCCTGCTCCTGTGCAGCCAGGATGAGTGCCTCTGTGCTGTCCTGTAGGCCAGCTCTCTCTACCCATTGGTAGGACTTCTTGAGATCAGCCACTTCATTTATGGTTCGATGGTACATCGATCATGTAGGGGCTTGCTCTCCCATGATGCTTCCTCCTCCAGCACCTCTTCACCTTGCCATTGTCTGAGGCATTCACTGAGTATGTCATCCACTTGGGCCTTGTCCTTGATGTACTCATGGAGCTTGGCAGTTTCGTCCCAGATAGTGGCTTTCACACTCACTAGTCCTCGGCCTCCTTCCTTACGGCTTGCGTATAGTCTCAGTGTGCTGGATTTGGCCAGCTTTGGCCACCTTATTATTCCTGCAGGGTATCTGATCACTGACAGGGCGTAGCTGTTTATTGCCCGGGACTTGTTCTTGCCATTGAGCTGGCTTCTTAGGACTTGCCTTACTCGCTGGAGGTATTTGCCTGTTGCCATTTTCCTTGTTGCCCCTTCGAGGATACCATTTGCCTGTGGTATTCCAAGGTATTTGTAATTGTCCTCAATGTCTGCTATTGTTCCTTCTGGGACTGAGACCCCTTCTGTGTGGACTACCTTGCCTCTTTTTGTCACCATCCTCCTACATTTCTCAAGCCCGAATGACATCCCAATGTTGTTGCTGTAGATCCTGGTGGTGTCGATCAGGCAGTCAATGTCCCGCTCGCTCTTAGCGTACAGCTTGATGTCATCCATGTAGAGGAGGTGACTGATTGTAGCTCCATTCCTGAGTCGGTATCCATAGCCATTCTTGTTGATTATTTGGCTTAGGGGGTTCAGACCTATGCAGAACAGCAGTGGGGACAGCGCATCTCCTTGGTATATGCCTGATGGACACTTTGCAAGTGGCTTGCCATTTGCCTCTGTGCCTATGCTATGCATAGAGATGTTTAAAGAACAAATCCATGACTTGGTTTGAATATTTAGATACATTTTAGTGTCAGCACACTAACATGACAAAAACCTTTTAGACACAGAAATCACCATGTGCTGTGTCCTCTCTTTGGTTTCAGGTTTTTAATGCAGCCGCCTCAGATGAAGTTTATTTCAGCGCCACGTTTTCTGAACGTTTTACTTGCAGTACATTAAAGGTCTGCTAAATTGGATTCAAATTAAATGGCTTGCTTCTTCCATGGAGAGCTTTCCTGTTTTAAAAATGTTGTGTTACCTTAGCAGAATCAGTGGTGTAGACGCTCCGTCATCCAGGTGATGGAAACTCTTAAAACCTTGAAATTACACCACTGGACTATATTTTCTTTTATCACTGAAGAAGTTTTACCTTCCATCCAGATGATACTCTCATTTGACAATGCCTCCTGGATAGGCGATATATTAACCAATTTTGACATCCAAGAAATTAGATTGTCCAAAATAAGTAAAACAAATACATTCGAAGTATAAGAAACATGCATTTGACAAGCAGAACAAGTGCAGGTTTAATGACAGAAATAATGTAATAATGTCCCTCCCTTGACTGAGGGGTTGCCACAGTGGGGCTTCATGGCCTGCACACAAATTTGGCAAATATTTTTACATCAGATTCTCTTCCCAATGCAACACTGCAGTTGTAGGGAGATGCCGACACAGATAGGAATTGAACCAGTGACCTTTTGATTAGGAGGCACCAAAAAGCCAGGCTGCCAGAGTGGCTGGATTTATTAACATTAGCATCAAACATGAAGTAGGCCTGGAAAAATAAAGGGATACCTGTGGATCATCTAAGCCAGTCCTTAACTTCAAACTTTATCCAAAACGTACCGTTTAAACCTAATCTTAAGCTAGAGAAAGTGTCTGTGCACCAAGAACTGAGGACCACTTGGTTTATCTGTAGTTGACGGCAGTTGCAGCGGTCTTAGTTTTAAACCTCATGAGGGAATTCTTATGAAGACTGAGGTTAACAGAACTTAGATCAAATCTGAAGACCTCCAGAACACTAATGTGTACAATTTAAAATGCTGTAGATTTATTTTAATAACACTAACGTGTAGTTTGTGTAGAAAAATTTGACAAACAGCATTTCTGTTGACTGCAAGCTACAAAAAAACAGGCTCACAGTTGTTATCAAACTAATATAATTTTTCTTTACTTCTGGTTTGAATTTGATGCAATTCCAGCTGAATGTTTATTTGTATTTGTTATGCATTTTAATTTCTCAGTTTTTTTCTATTGCTCTCTAGTGCTCATGATAGTTACATATAACTGTGAATCCAGCAACATTGGATTATTAAATCTTCTTAAAGCCTTAAATGCAGAATCTAATTTAATTTATCACTCAGTTATAGGTAAAGCACTTACAACAATATGAACTTCTAGAATTTAAACTATTACTAGACTGAGCCAAAGCATCTTGTATTTGATGGACAGACTCGCTTTTTCTTCCACAAATCAGTAGTCCTGGCGGACTTTCTTGGAAGAGAACCTGAACTTCCAGGACAACATTCAAGGTGGTCTCAGACCACTTCTCGCCAGCAGTTGAGTATTTGATGCAATTCCAGCTGCATGTTTTTTGTATTTGTTATGCATTTTAATTTCTTACAGTTTTTTTTTTACTTTCAATGGTGCTTATGATAGTTACATTTACCTTTGAAGCCAGCAACATTGGATTATTAAATCTTCCTAAAGCCTTTAATCAAAATCTAAATTATTTCATCTCTCAGTTATGGCTTAAGTACATTTTTACAAACTTCTCTGTATGTGATTCATATTTAGCTCTATTTTCATAAGATATACTGTTTATAATGAAACCTTTGTTAAAAAAATTATTAAAAAACTGACTCAAAAACGGTAAATTGAATACTTTATTTTCCACTTTTATTATCAAAGAACGTAATCATGAGGGTTATGTGTGTTTGTTTATTGACACATTAACACAATGATCAGAACTGTAGCTGATCAACACATTCATCGTCATTTTTGTCTGCAATCTTTTTAATCAAAGTTATATCTTCAGCCGGTAATTGTCGGCCGGGCGTCCTGTGACCTGCTGGGGCTGGACCGGTATATGGTAACTGAGGGGGGGGATTTCGTACACCTGGGGAGGGCTGCTGCACTGCACTGACCCAACACACCGGCACCAGCGGTGGTCCAACTTGAAATGTGATTGTATCATGAGCACACACACACACACACACACACACACATCACTGAATCATCATAAATAACACAACATCCACCACTACCCTCCGCTCCTTCTCTTTGCACTTTGCTGTTTGTTGGTCCTCTTTGACAGAGTTCAGGATTAGTGGAGTTGAATAATGGGCTGTTGAGAGGATTGGTGTGGGACACTATCACCTTCACTTTCACTTATGCACGGGGGATAATTTAAAAAAAAAAAGAAAAAAAAAAAAAAAGGTGGGGCTCAGATGATGTGGGACTTTGACGTGACTGCTTTAAGGATGCCTGTCCAAAGTAAACTGATGAGCCCAAGAAAAAAAAAAAAAAAAAAAAAAAAAAAAAAAAAAAAAAAAAAAAAGTTATATCTTCAGATTACTGCTTCAGTCCTTATGACATTGATCCATCTAACTTACTCACATATAAGTTACTATTAACTCCATACCAGTAACTATCATGGTAGTATAAGTGTAGCGACCTCACTGTTTGCTTCATATGTCATATTGGAAGTGTAACCTGCTCCTAAACAGCTGCTACTACAAGGAACGATAATAAACTCTCCTTGTTGATCACGTTATATAAAGATTAATGCAACATATGTAAGCAAAGGCACATTTGTCAGAATTATGCGCTGCAGCTTTACAGTTTGTTGATGAAGTCGTCTCCAAAGTCAATCATCAGTTTCAGCGCACTCAGGATCAGTGTGTTGAGGTCCTCATCTAAGTTGATTTCATCACTGTAGTTCTTCACAGGAAGGATGCAGTTCATTGGAATCCCCAGTCTGGAGCTGAAGTCTGACATCTAAAATTAAAAGGAATAACATTTTACTGTAACTTGAATTTTTACCTCTGTGGGTTCTTGAGCTCACAATATAAAAGACTCCAGCTGAATTCACCTTTTTCTTCAGATGTTTGCTGTTGTAAACATTCCTCAGACTCTTCTCAGTTTCACCACAGGCCTTATCAATGTGGGTGAGAACAGCCAGTTGAGGAATACCTGCAGATAAAGAGATGTAATTCTGTCTATTTTGTTATACAAATGTCTGATATCAATTTCTGCAAGTCATTTGAGGCCAGAAATTAATTCAGCAAAAGCTTGTATATGGTATCATCATTTATGTTTTAATCCATATTCTTCAAACCAAGACAGCACAATAAATGTTTTGTCTCTTCTTTTATAGACATTTTTAGTAGTATAAATCTCATGATATGAAATTCAGCCTCCGTTTTGTACCCAGCACTAGTTTCACTAGGTGGGCTGCTATCTGGCGGCCAGGGAGCAATTCAGAGTTAAGGTGATTCACCATTGTTGCCAGGCACTTGAGCCCAGCACTGTAACTGTAAGTTCTTTAAACCAAAACAGTACAATAAATGTTCAGTACATGTTTTCTTTTTTTTATTGACATTTATAGACATTTTTCTTTTTATTGTAATCTTAATGGTCTTTCAGGGTTGGAGACAAGTGTTAAATGTTCAGAAATGTTGAGAATGATAATAAAACTAGAGCATGTAGAGCTTCATGAACCCGGAAAAAGGACTCTGTGGAAGTTGATTTTAACGCCTGACTTGTCATCAATCAAGTGTAACAGCATTTGGACAGGAATGAAACGCAGCTGCAAACATTTGTGACACAAAATGTTCACACTTTATATAATTAATTGGAAATGGAGTTCAGCATTGTTTTCTCTTACCATAATACAATTTTTTTTTTTGGAAAGGAAAATTATCACCATTTTCCTGTTATTTAACTTATTTTAAATCTATTAATGTTTAACAGAGTTCATGTCTCTGCTGCCTGTTATATTTTCTTACCCAAGTCACTGGCTGCTTCTCTGATGTCCCTCATTTTCTCTAAAATGGAGGGTTTCATTTCACTGGCATCGGCAGAATAAACACAAACCAGAACATGAACTTTCTCTTGTAGAGATGGCGAAGAGATGTAGTCAGGATCACCCTCAGACAGGCGAGATGCAGGATTGAACTGCAGAAATTCAAAAGTATAGAAGTCTTGAAATCATGTTAATCTTCATCAAACAAAGGTAAATAAAGAACGTATGTAACAACCTTATAACCCTCTTTCACATGTCCCTTCAGAACCAGTTTGATGTCATCTGCATCTACGCCATTTGCTTTCCCTTCCTCCAAACCCATGATGTCATTGAACACAAAGGGGTAAATGTTTCCTCTTCCTCCCTTCTGGATTTTATGGGTTTCATACTGTAAGATCAAACAGAAATTTAGAAGTAGAAGAAGAAGTAACTTTAAATGCAACCACCAAAAGCACATGGTATCACTGTCTAAGGTTGGCAACAACATGTTTATTCAGACAACACACCGAATAATAAATCGTGCATTGACTGATACTTAAAAAATCTTTTTAAAAATAGGATTGTTTTTATGAGAGAGAAATTTCATAACAGCCTTCTCACTTCTGTGCTTTAGGTGTCATTGACGGGAAAGCTTACATCCTATATCCCAGTTTGAGAAAATATATACTAAAAAAAAAAAAAATGCCCACACCAAGTAGACCTAATTGACAGATGTCGTCTAAGTCATCATAAAAATAATTATTGTGTATTATTTTCAAAGTTTATTATTATCTATTTTATGTTACACAGATTGCATGTTAACAGAAGGCAAATACTCTGCCTAACTAGTGGCGCTTCACCAAACTACAATTCATCAGTTTTTTTTTTTTTATACATATTTGCAGCTTATTTTGTATAGTTATTTCTACACAAGATAAACATGGAAGTCACAAAATTTAAATAAAAGCAGTTTGAAGTAATTTGAAAGATATTCTTTCACTTAGGTTAGATGTAACAATCCACTTCCAGCAATTAATCTTAGCCAGGATTATGCAGACTGTCAGATAACGATATAAATACCTTCTTATTGAACACTGGGACTGACAGAAAATAATCTAATTCCCAAAAATGTTGACTAATCTCTATTGAATAATCTAGATATTTATTATTTCTAAAATGTATTCCTTCAGCTATCATTTTATTTTGAATAAAATTATACCATGGTGAAAACAATTTATAACATGTTTTACATAATGAAACATATAATCAAAAGAGAAGACAGGCTTCTGAGTTTTGCATAAGAGTATCATATCATTCATGACCATACAGTATGTGAATTCTTTTTTAAAAAGTGCACATAAAAGCAGCTTCAAAAATCAAGTCTGATTTCAAACAATAAAACTGTTTAAGGTGCATGACAGTATATAAAAGTAAAAGTACTATCGTAGTTCTAGCTTTAATTAAGTTTTATACACAGCTGCTAAGGATTGAATAATAACCCCCTAAATGGGAAATTACAGTATTAGTGTATTTTTGTATATATGTTGTTTTTATAATTTAGTGTTTTTATTCTTTCTTTTAGTCTTGCAACTAAAAACCAACAAACTAGCAATACATTAAGGTGAAAATATAAACATCAGAGGTCATATTTATGTAAAATGTGTCAGACAAACCTTCTTTGTGTGACTTTTGTCAGCGTTGGTACTGCTGCCTGAAGCTGGAATGGCTGTTCTCCCTCTTAGGACACTGCTGACAGAGTTGACGAAGCTGGACTTTCCAGCACCGACTGGTCCGTAGAGCAAAATTCTGAGGTGACTGATTTGATCATTTTGTGGTTGATAGTCCTTCAGGTACTTCAGGTGTTTCTCATTGTCTCTGTTAAATTGCAGAAAACAAAAAAATATAATTGAATACAATGGTTTTGCATATGGGTCGCACTGTTGCCTCTGAAAGAGGGTTCCCGGTTTGAGGCCTGAAGGAGTAACTCTGAAATCCTCTCACAATCCAAAAACTAACCCTAACCCTTTCATTTTAGTTCAAATATTCATTCAAAATTGCCTATAAGACAGATATTGACTGACAACCTGTCCAGGGAGTCCCAGGACTGAGTTTTTATTCACTGTTCTCTCATGAAGTCAGAATATTTTTGTTCCTCTCTTTTATTACAAAATATATATATATATATATATATATATATATATATATATATATATATATATATATATATATATGTATATATATATATATGTATATATATATATATGTATATATATATATGTATATATATATATATATATATATATATATATATATCTATATCTATATATATATATATATATATATATATGTTGAAAATAAAGATAACAAATAAAATAAAATTGGTCTCACCCCCAGGATATTTGTCTCCAAGGACTGCTCAACACTGAAAAAGGTGCAGATGTTAATTCAGAAATTATTAAAGTCATGTAACAGGACAGACTCAGTTTGTGCATGTGTGTGTGTACGTGCGTGCGTGCGTGTTGGTGCATAGACAGAAATGTTTATCACTTACGTGGGGAAGGTGGTGGGGGAGGTCGTGGTGTATCTGGAACTAAACACAAGACAGATGCAAGACTTTTAGATAGAAAAAAAATCAAACTAAACGGTTTCAGTTTCCTCATAACGATTTAAGATAAAAAAAATGGCAGCAGTGCAGAATAGCTGTGGCCTTGTCCAAAAGTCAAAGGTAATATTGATAAAGCCAGTCACTGACAGGAAGAGGAAGAGTTTATGCTCCTGGACATGCAGTGGAGGAGGGAGATAGGGTAGGGAGAGAGGGAGGGAGGAGCTTGAGAAGTCAATGATGGAGCATGTTTTCTTAAGGAGCACTGGATTTGGGGAGGGAGGATTTAGCTTTGCATGCATTGTCGTCTCCATGCATGTGAGTCGGTAAGTTGTGCTGCTTATCAGAGAAAGAGAAATTAAAAATTTAGTCAGATAATTAAAACAATTTGTATATTTATTTTGAAAAGCATGCAGCATTAAACTGTTTTTAGGGGTAATAAATACAAGAATAGCAGTGAAATTATCTGCTACATGCATCTTAAATACTTGGTCTTATTCATTTTACTTGCCTTTGGATGAACCACCTCCCATAACTGAAACTGCATAGGAAAGAAAGAAAGAAAGAAAGAAAGAAAGAAAGAAAGAAAGAAAGAAAGAAAGAAAGAAAGAAAGAAAGAAAGAAAGAAAGAAAGAAAGAAAGAAAGAAAGAAAGAAAGAAAGAAAGAAAGAAAGAAAGAAAGAAACAAACAAAGAAACAAAGAAACAAAGAAACAAAGAAACAAAGAAACAAAGAAACAAAGAAAAGCAGTTACTGAAGTTGTCTGAGGTCGGAATGGATTTATTTTCTATAAACTTTAAATAATCTGAACTGATCTTGTAGCAAACTAAAACAAAGCAATCCAGAATGAGCTTTAAAGCATTTCAATAATCATGCACATGAACTGAATCTCACACTAAATATATAAACTAAAGACCGGTTAAAAAAGTGGAAGTAGAAAACTGGTACATTTTGATAAAAAAGATCAACCCTACCTTTAGTATAGACTTTAGTATGAATGTGCCAAGGCTGGGAAGAACCATGTGGTGGTGCAGCAAATGGGAGTGTCTCTTTATACTTTTTTTTACTTTCACTTTCACTTTCACTCTCATGCTCATGAACCATGTGATTTATAAGAAGGCTGAGAGTCCGAGTACCTTTGATTTCACACATCTTGAACTTTGTGATGCTAATTTCTTTTGTCCAGCAAAAGGCTTGTTATGAGAATCAGCAATATTAGATCACAATTTGAATTCTTGAATACCTCTGTCAGTGTAAATATGCATTTACAGTTGCAGCCAGAGGGTTACATAGAGTTTAGAAAAAAAAAACTTATTATACACATTTTCTTCTCCCAGGGTGTTGAAAATAAATTTATATTACATATGCGTGCTGAATAATTAACACCTGCTTAGTTGTAGAAAATATAATAAACATTGCATGATTAATAACCACCTACTCATTAGTAGATAATACAATGACATTTAGTAACCAACTGCTTATTTATTAATTTACAGAGTTAAAGGACATCATACTATGTGTTGTGACTGGGAGTGAATGTTGTGGAATAACTGTCTGGTGGGTGTTGTAGACACTGAATGTTCAAGGATATGGAAAGGTGTGGTGTTATGGTATAAAAGGACAGCGCCAGCAAAACACAGATCTCATCGATATGCTGGCCTTTACACACGTATTGAGATCTCCAGATATATTTGTACTTGTACAAGAATAATTGGTTAATAAAAGGTTAAAAATTTAATGTTGATGTTTAACAAGTGTGTCTCTTTCCTATCAAAGATCTTGGTGAAGCTGGGCTTCAACAAGGGCTAAATATCAAATATAAGACTTCTCAAACTCACTTTTAAATATGAAATGTTTATGCATGTTAAATGGCAATTGCTTAATATAACCAAATGGTATATGTTAAATAATAACCATCTTGATATCTGAATAGATTTAACTTGTCAGCTGACCAGTGACAATAAGTTGCCAAATATGCAAATATATGGGAAATGTCAATCCCTGGCATTTGACTGTTTCACATTTACCGTTCAAATACTAAGAAGAGAAGAGCGCTCAGCGCTGACTGAAATCCACTATGCTGTGCTGCATGCTATGTAGGGAGACAGTTTTGCTGTCCTTCTGCATGTCACTATTAAAATGTCCCAACAGTTTTACTATATGAGTTAAAATTAATTAGTTCAGTTGGTGTATATAACAACCTCTTCATAAAGTTTGCGGACGACACGACTGTGGTGGGTCTCATCAACAACAACGATGAGTCAAACTACAGGAGCGAAGTGAGCCGCCTGGCTGAGTGGTGCAGCGACAACAATCTCTCCCTGAATGTGGATAAGACCAAGGAGATTGTTGCTGACTTCAGGAGACAACACACCCAGCATGCCCCTCTGAACATCAACGGTGCTGCTGTGGAGAGGGAGAGCAGCACCAAGTTCCTGGGTGTCCACATCTCAGAGGACCTCTCCTGGACTGTTAACACCGCATCACTCGCCAAGAAGGCACAGCAGCGTCTCTACTTCCTCCGCAAACTGCGAAGAGCCAGAGCCCCGGCCCCCATCAGGTACACCTTCTACAGAGGCACCATCGAGAGCATCCTGACCAGCTGCATCACCGTGTGGTACGGATCCTGCACCGCAACCTGCCGCAGGTCTCTCCAACGTGTCGTGAGAGCAGCTGAGAAGATCGTTGGTGTAACTCGCCCCTCACTTCAGGACATCTACAGCAGCCGTCTGACTCGCAAAGCCCTCAGCATTGTGAGAGACCCCACCCACCCGTCACACAGCCTCTTCAGTCTGCTGCCATCAGGGAGGAGGTTGCGGACCCTCCAGGCCAGAACCAGCCGACTGAAGGACTGTTTCATCCACCAGGCTGTCAGGACGCTGAACACTCTCCCTGCTCTTCCACCGTTTCCCGCCTTGCCCCCCCCTCACTCACTCTGATCTCAGTATCTTCATCAGGCACTTTTGGCAGAACCGGACCGCCTACTTTGCACCAGGTCACTTTAATCAGACCAAAAACTGTTGTACACTTAAACCAAATGTCATGCCATAACTTGTTTTTTTTTAATTTGCACTTTGTGTTAATAATTTATTCATTGTGTAGCACCGAGGGTTTGAGAGTAACATAATTTCGATTCTCTGTATGTATCTTACATGTAGTAGAATTGACAATAAACTTGACTCTGACTCTGACTCTGAAGACAAGGAAGCTCCGAACCATGCATGGCGGGTTCCACCCCAAATCCAGCACACTGAGACTGTACGCAAGCCGTAAGGAAGGAAGCCGAGGACTAGTGAGTGTGAAAGCCACTATCTGGGACGAAACTGCCAAGCTCCATGAGTACATCAAGGACAAGGCCCAAACGGATGACGTACTCAGTGAATGCCTCAGACAATGGAAAGATGAAGAGGTGCTGGAGGAGGAAGCATCATGGGAGGACAAGCCCCTACATCGAACCATAAATGAAGTGGCTGATCTCAAGAAGTCCAACCAATGGGTAGAGAGAGCTGGCCTACAGGACAGCACAAAGGCACTCGTCCTGGCTGCACAGGAGCAGGCTCTGAACACCAGAGCAATAGAGGCCCAGATATACCACACCAGACAAGACCCAAGGTGTAGGTTGTGCAAAGAAGCACCGGAAACAATCCAGCACATAACTGAAGGGTGTAAGATGCTGGCAGGGAAAGCATACATGGAACGCCATATGCACACACATCTACATACTTGGACACATTTACCCACACATATATCTATCCATATATATCAACATAAACACATCAATACATAGAAATATGCTGACAAATACATACACATATATATACGTACATACATACGTACATATATACATACATACATACACACAATTATTTGCACATAAAAAAATATAATAATAATAGTAAAAAAAATAAAATTAAATAAATCATTTACATACCTCCTTCCTTTGAATAGTTATTCTATACTTTCAAATAGTTTACTTTAAGTAGTTATTCTTAAAATTCCATTGTTGCTTCCTATAGTCACCGGTCATCGCCCCCAACATCTCCCCAGCCCTAGGCCAACCCTGGCCCCCCAAAGAAGCGGCTGCAACCAATCCAACCAACAGAAGGGGCGGGAGGAACAGGCAGTCGCTGGCCCCGTACCCTTTTCCATTTCAATCCATTACCAGCTAGAGACTCGTCAGGCCAGAGAAGACATATTATTATTTTGTTTATGTATATATATATATATATATATATATTTTTTTTTTTTTTTTAATTAATTAATTGTTTTCAACCTTAATTTTTTTTCCCATTCCCTCTCCTGTCCTTAGTAAGTGTGTTTGGGTGCATTAAAATCAGCAGCTGGCACATGTAGGCTGGGTGCTCCCCGCACATCCCAGTCCTCTCCGTTGTGTTTAGGTATAAGTGTGTGTTTTTTTGTTTTTTTTTTATGAATGTTCTATGTATAGTGTTTTGGTGCATTATAAACAGCAGCTGGTACTTGCAGGGTGGACAGTCCCTACACGTCCAAGTCCTCTTCGTCGTGTTTGAGTGTGTGTATGTGTATTTTATTTTTTTGTTTTTTTTAACCTTAATATTTTTAGATTATTATTTTGTTTATATATAATATATATATATATATATATAGATATTTTTTTTTAAACTTAATTATTTTGTTTTTTGTAAATATGAGAGAGGGGGTAATGGAGAAGGTAGACTCACCAGGGCCCGGGGACGCACTGCATAGCGAGCCCCAGCCAGCCACAGGGAGCCCCCACAACAGGGCACCAGAGTCCCGAGGGAGCTGACACACACCCCCAGCCATAGGCCAGACACCAGGGCCGGCCCCAGTGAGGCCCCCAGCAAGTCCGCATGGGGGCACCAACCAGGTTGCGGATACCCAATCTCTGCCCCAGCGCCACCCCAGGGAGCCGACCCCCCCCTTATTTTCCTTTTTTTATGTATTGGTTTTGTTTTTTTGTTTGTTTTTTTTTAATAGAAACTAAAAAATCCAAATCTATCATCGTAGATTTTTTGAGGGGAAATGTGTCATGAATTCAATTGTAATTTTTTTCCAAACTCGGTCAAACCTTTGTTTTTTAATTGAAGCAGATAGTTGTTCCATTGATATGAAATCAGTTAAGTATGTGTCCGTTACATTTTGTAAACACTGTGTACTCATTTTTGCATCTTTTAATCCCATTTTAAACATTTTTTCCTCTGTAAAGTGACCTCTGTGAATTACTCTGTATTGTATAAGTTGTAAATTTGCATTAGAGGTGGACATAAATATATTTTTACAAATTTGGGGCCTGAAGTCAGCATTGTAGGTAATCTCTAAATCTTGATCCCATTTAATAGATGGGATAGATATTGTTGGGTTGTTTGTCGCAATTAACTCATAGTTTTTGGATGAAATATTCTGTTGACTAGTAATTTAAGTTAATTCTGATATCAGTGGTGGAAGGTTAAGGTTGGATGTTTTACTATTTATTTTTGTCTGAACAGCAGATATAATCTGAAGGTATTCTAGAAATTGATTTCCTCCAATGTTATACTTCTGTACGAGGTGAGAGAGGGAACCAGAGTGTTGTTTTCATAGATATCTTTAAGATGCGTGATGCCCTTACTGATCCATGATGACAGATTTAATGGTTTTCTCTTCATCAGAAAATATGGATTATTCCAAACAGGAGTGTATTTACTTGGTGATACAGTAGTATTAGTAATTTGGTAAAAGTCCCACCAGGCCGTCAGAGTTGAGGCAATGATTGGGTTTTTGAAGCGGGGTGTCTGGTAATAGTGTGGCTTATAAATGGCAAATCAGAGATAATGATTTCTTTACAAAATAATTGTAACCTGTGGTTGGGAATTTTGTCCACTTTTGCTGTAATTGAAGGTTTAAGATGGAAAGTTCATTGAGTGGTACTGAGACACAAATTGTCATCGCCATGTTAATGGTGGTAGTAGTCATGTGAAAAAGATCTCCTGTCAATTCCCTCTTTCAACAGCATTAAAGCTGATTGTAGAAGAAAGGAGAAGCCCATAAACAGGACCAGCCCCACGCTCTGGCTGTCAAAGTCCCGTTCATTTTGAAGTCAAAGATCAACTGCCTTGTCAACATGTTCTGCACTCTTATCACTGTACAAAAAACTCCTGCTGTACAAATGGAAATTAAAAAAAGCTGGATATTCTACAACTGATTGTAGGGCCCCTTTTTTGTAATTCCGCAATAACTTCAAAAAAAGTAGTATTCTAATCTGTATGAGGTTGGTCATCTCTCACATTGTTGGGAATTTGAAGAACTTCAGCCACATGTGAATCAGGGTGGTCTGGACTTCCACCTTAGTGATCCTTTTCTTTTTCAGCCATGCTTCAAATGATCACACTTCCATTATTGTGCTTGACTGCTGTATTTTTTTTTTTTTTTTTTTTTGTCAACCATGGTGCAGTAGATTATGGCCAAACATCCACATACAAAGACACAGTACAGTATGTAATGTGTGGTTATTCATTTAAAATTCAGAATTTAAAGAAAGTGGAGTTTCTTTTTCACATGAATGTTACTGCTCTTTTAGGATTCTTCAGCCAAAATTTGCTCTTCTTTTTTGCATCATCTCAAACTGCACATTTTGAGATGGGAGGAGTGATGAAACTAGTGAAGAAAAGTTGGGTTGACATGGAATTGACCATTTCATTCCAAAATAAAACTGGGACAGGGGTCACTTCAGAGAACGCAGATGATTGTAATCTTAATTAGGCGCAAAAGCAGTTTTGAAGGTAAATGACTCTTCAGTAGAAATAATTTCAAATTCAAATCAAATCAAATCCAGCTTTATTCTTGTTGCTTTATATAAACTCATTTAACATCTAAGAAATTAGCTCATCCAAAATATTAAAAAAGTTTTGCATTTCAACAATAAAAAATTAATTTAACAAAGGCCTTTGTATAAATCTGGATTCATACGTTTGCTGTTGCTGCTGCAGAAAAAAACAGACTGCCTCTGAATCACATTGAGTGGTTGTTTTATATAGAAATCTTCTTTCACTTTCATTTTCAGTTGCTGGTAATCTATGTGGTTTACAGGAATCCAGCAGCCATGTGCATCTGGAAGTTAATGGGAAGGGGAAAAGGCTAATTTTTCTTGGATCAATTGCTAAAATATCTGTACCAAAAACACAAACAGGGAACTGGATCCACAAAAGAGTCTCATAACTAAAGGCACTAATTTCAAATAATCTTTTTGAAAATCTAATGACTATAAATGACCCTAAAACAAAGGAAGGTAGTTTGAGATACTTTTAACTTGTGATTTAAACAACAATTCCAATCAAAAAAAAAAAAAAAACAGCAGTGCTACATATCACAGTAATGTCCAAAAATGTGCACAGAGAAACACACACTTGGTTCACAGACCAAAAGCTTAACTTTGATGAAAGCCCAAAGCTAAATCTGCAGCCACTAATTCTGCTTCATAGTACAGGACAGGCCCAACTATGTCTTATTTGTGAAGCTTCAAATCCTCTTATTGCTCTTTACAGTTTTAATTTCAGGTGATTGAACTACTTTTATTTATTAAGTACAAATGGGTCTGAATCGAAAGAATGCTTTTTGCAACAATATTAAATTGTCTATTTAGATAAGAGTGGGTTTAACTTAGAACCTCCTTTTTTACTTTTGACAGATCCAAAAGATATTTGGCATAAAACAATGTTAAAACATGAATATTTTAAAACTCTTCTTTGTCCTGTTTTACATCTGAAAGACTGTTCACTCGCTGTGCAAGCGCAGAAAAAAAAAACCTTGCCATCAAAAAATATGCAGCTTTCCCTTCTAAACCTTGTTTTTCTGAATAGTTGAACTTTCTGTCTTTCCAAGTGAGAGCAAAAGTAAACATTTAAAAAAACCAGTCACTAAAATTTTACCTGCTTTTAACTAAATTATTTTGTCCATTTTTTCATTGATAACTATCGACCACAAAATGGTGAAATCAGTCGCCTTCAAATTTTGCTTTACAGACTGACTTTCTTGTTATCTCACATCATATCCTGATGTTGATCCTGATTTTGTTATATTAGTGTGGTGTACTATATAATCACTTAAAATGCTATACTGTGCAAATGTACTCTGCATAGCAAGTCAGATAACATGAACCAGACGGTGTGGCAAGAAGGAGGGGCACAACCAGGGTGAGGCTGGTATGAGATGCTCCAGTGCATGAAGGATGTAAATCACATGTTGAGCAACAAGGAGCAGTTTGTAATGTGTGTGTATGTAGGAAGAAAGGTATCAAAATGGGGTAGTCGAAGAGAAAGACAGATATCATTTGTATGCAGGCTTTTGACTGCATTAAATTATATCTGGATCATTCAAATACTTTTCTGCCACAAATACATGTCATCGGTCAGACGTCTCAAATTTGTGTGATATGCTCAAGTAATAAAATTGAACAAATGTCACCTTCATGAAGGGAAGGAGACAGAATCAATAAGGTTCACTTACTCAGTCTTTACATAACCCGCTTTGTGAACCGAAGCCCTGTTTTGCTGACTTGGTGTGTTTGCAATATTTTTTTGGCACAGTTTTTTGGCACAAACAATTTTTTTATTTTTATTTTATAACTTCTTGAAACCTGGTTTGTCACTTTTTTTAAAAAAACAACCAAAAAAAAACACACACACACACATTTCATTATAAACATTACAGAAACAGAGTATCAGTTTTATTTACTTATTTAACATCAACAGTTCATGCTGCATCACTATAGTTTCCATTTCAGGGGATTTTTTTATTGTATATAAGATCGATATCTAAAGCAGGAGCTGTAAAATTTAATAGATTTACATCTACTTTTATACAGCCTAAATAGCTACGACATCAGCTGAGCTGAGTGTGTAAAAAAAATTCACATTTTGTTTGTCTACATTTTCACGATATTTGATATCATGCAGTAAATGAAATACTCCATTAGTTATGGTACCACATTTAGAGCATTTCTAGAGGTCTGTTAATGTTGTAATCAGTCTTTACGGGATCTGATAGTTGTTTTATTTGAGAGATATTTTTGCAACCCAAAGTGCATAAACATCTGTTCTTTGTCAGTATTAGTCAAATCAAAGAAAAAAGTTTTATTACTAGAATAACTATTCAACAGCAAAATCAAAAATGACCATTGTGTTTAGCCGACGTTGATACAAATAGATGGTTTCTTTGTCAAGCACAGTAGCATTACGATTATGGATGATGAAGGGATAATGGCAGCAATTGAGCTGACTGTCAATCAATCATATTAAGACAATGCATGTATTGCTTTATATAAACTTTCCTGGCATGGTACAAAAAAAGTGACCCCCCTCAGAGTTGTCATGGATGTGAAATCAAAAGATTGAGACCAAAACGTTTTTTTTTTTTTTTTTAACCAGGCTGTAAATATGTTTATTTCTGCTCTAAAGTTGGACATTTTAACATGGGAGTCAATTAATTGGAATCAAACATGGGAGTCATAAGCATCAGTGCAGAAGGGAGATTGTTAGCGCTTGGATGAGACACAGGTGCAAAATATCAGAACAGATTACTTCCCTTTCCCAAAGAGACTTTCATAATGAAACAGAAACTAATTAAACCCAAAACTGGACATCTTGGTGAGAAGTATCACAAATGCGTTCACTACACCTACTACACCCACTATCTAAAGCATGCTCGATTTGATGGACAGCCTCCCTGTTTCTTCCACACATCAGTAGTCCTGGCACACTTTCATGGAAGAGAACATGAACGTCCAGGACAACATTCTTCAAGGTCTTACACCACTCCGTCCGAGCAGTGGAGTAGTCCACATCTCAGGTGTGGTGCATCAGAACCAGAATGATCCCTTTATTACCAGCTGACACTGGAGAAAAGAAAAGTTAGAGACAGACAGGGTTCAGTTTCCAGACAGCAGGCAAATAATACTGTCCCATATTTGAATTTTTTTCTTAATTTTAGCTCCTTGAAGGTCATTTAGAAGACAACAGCATGTCATTCTCTATGTGTAAGATGACTTGCATCCATATGTACATTAACCTGGTGGTTTCATGTGAAACATCAGCTTGATGTGAGTTTGGTATACCAACTCATTAAAAACTACTGACAGATAACCGTCAAAAACAGATGAATCATCTAACAGCTGTTTATAATATCACATGAATGACAAATATGTGTCTCAATATTCACTGTCATGTAGGTGCAATCCTGAGAGTGAAACATACAAACTTGGAAAAAATTGAAAATAAAATCTAAAATATATTTCAGACATGTTACTCAAACAGTCCCGGTTGTATTCCCACTAAAACACCTTGGAGAAATCGAAAACTATCAAAAGAGAAAAACATTCAAGGAGACTTGATGGGAAATATATGTATGGTCAATAGATCCAGTCACACTTATGACTTGATGACTTTCTGGTTACTTTACAAAGAAAAAAACAAATTAACACTTTGCTCACAGTTTTGCATCATTCACTTTCTAATAGAATGAAACAGAATATGTTCGGTATACCTGAGAGGGGGGGTGCAGACAGAGACGAGAGCAGCGGAGATGTGGCTGAGTTCTCTGTCCGTCCTCCGTGCTGATGAATGAAAAAACTTATTGACTTGTCTTCCTTCTTTATTGTGTGTTTAATAAATGTTAGGTCGTAAAAAGAGAAAAAATAGACGGCGGGACAGATAAATTCCGTGGGTAAAGTGAAGTCTTTTCTGTGTTTAGTGATTGTGAATGTGACTGGAGATACAAAACCACCAGGTATTTTGTCTCATGTAAAACCAGTAGGAATTTAAACAGCAAACCTGTTGTGGAAGCAAAAGGCGAGAATCCTCCAATCGAGAGTCAAATTGAAGTGAGGATTACCACTTCAGGTGAAATAATTGCTGTCCTACTGACAAAATAAAATCCAGGTGTTAGAATACCCTAGGTATTGAGACTGACCTGGACTAAAAACATCTAAAAATAAGAATAAAATAAAAAAAATAAAACAAAATGGGGAAGTTGACCATAAAAAAAAGGATTGGTTTGTGAGGACTGGAAATACATGCAGAAAAAAGATCCGAAGTCAATAAAATACCTTAACCTATGGAAGTAAATATGGTTTTAAGGGAACTCTAAACTCACAGAAAATAGTTGAACTGCAGAATAAAATAACAATTGACACAAAACAGAACACCAAGAAGATGCGGAAGCGCGGATTCAGTGAAAGCCAGATATGGTTGAACGAGGCAACGAGGCGTGAACAAGGAGAAGGGAGGGGGGACTGTAGACAGAAAAAACCCGAGGTCATGTTTTACAAAGCAGATGAGACAGGGCCTGTACAGAGAAGACAGAAAGAGGAAAAAAGTGACGAGGACGACGATAACAAAATTCTTTCCGACAATATCTATCCACTGTTGACCCCTCCTACCCTTCCGCCACCTGAGTGTATCTTTGAAATAACCCTGAAAAACACACCTACTTCTCCACCAGCCGCTGACACTGTTCCTCTCATTGAAGATGCAAATCCTAACACTGACGATGTTAAAAAGGCTGAAGAAGGCCTGACCTCCCATGGGGAGGATGTGGAGGGATCTGTCTGTGACGTGGAGGACCTCGGACGGTCCTGCCACCTTGATGACTGAGAGGTCCAGCTGGTTTGGATGACTGCTCTGGGCAGTGACTGGTGTCATGTCGGAGGTGACTGGGACCCCCAGTATGACGGTAATGTTTTGGATCCAGATAAAATGAAGCTGCGACGCAGAGTGAAGGAACTCGGTGACAGAACAAAACAACGTTTCAACGCTTCATCTGTCTTCACAGTGGTGGACATCAGGAACACCGTTTTCTCTGTCCCCATTCATAAAGACAGACGATCTTGGTTTGGTTTCAGATTTCTGGATGGAAGAAGAAGGAAGAAGAAGAAAAAAAAAAAAATCTGTACCAATGGGCTGCTGTGTGAGCCATGATGATGATCATGTCTCAACAGGAGGGAAGGGGTCAGAGGTCATTCGGATTGAAAACTCCGATAGGAAAGGTGAGCCAAAGTCTGATAATAGGGTGGATTCAGACATTTAGAGTCTGAATAGACCCGAAAGTCAGTGAAGCATTTTAAGACACCTGACCAAGTAGAGGAGATAAAAATTCAATCGAAATGACACCAAACGGGTAAGAAATGCTGCAGGATGCTGGATAGTGACTTTATTCCTCATCCTGAGTTTTTGTTGTTTTAGTTACCCTGTTGCTTCCTGTTTCAGTGAATCCTTATATCTCAGCTGAAGAACTGACGACTGTCTGCCGTAACATCAAGAAGCCTTCGGAGAAGCAAGAGATCCAGCAGCTCCACCTGGACCTCTGACAACGATCCCACATACATTGATGTCATCAGATTTCCACTGGGGGTCAGATGAGTATAAGTTTGTAAGACCAGATAGCAGCAGGATTTGAGTCCTCTGTTTGGTGCACTTTAAACAAAAATGAAGACAGAATAAAACTACATCTACTACAATGTTCAGAAATTAGGAAGCTGGACACAGAACGGGTTCGAGGCTGTATTTGGACAGCTGTCTGCCACGTCTCTTATGACTTTCCAGAACAGGATTGTCCTGGATTCTTCTGGCTGAGAACTGAGATGTTTGTGTGCCATGTTTGGAAAACAGTGTTGCACTTTTTGATAACACCGCTGCGGATGGTAGTCTTACCAAGGCCATACGAGGGCTGCGTACCCTGAATGGTAAAAGTGCTGAAGGAGCACTCCGGTGTTAACACCTCCATGTGGGACTCCTGGCTGGATGCATTTGGCGAGTTCTGAACCTTGTTATCTTCTGTACTAGAATCCATCGCTGTATTTTCAGCCTTTCTGACATTGTCTGGTTGTTGTTGCATCCCGATGTCTGCGTGCACTGCTGAACCGATTGATCACCACAGCCATCTCACCCGTGGAAGACCGTGTGGCACAAACGTATCTGATTTTGGGTCTTGACTCTGATAATGAAAATGTCTCTGATAATGATGATATTAATATCTCTTCTTTTTTTGCCTTATAGAAACCCCTCTATGCGTAAATGTCTTTGTTATAATGAAAAATGACTCCATGACTCAAGATCACCTGAAGTGGTCTTGCACGACGTGAAATAAACAAAGATGTGTTAAAGCAGAAGGGAAATGATAGGGTTAAACTTTAACACACTCTTTGTTTAATCTCATTGTTATTTTACGCTCTGTATACTGCTTGTCTTATAAGATGATTGTACACGTCAGAATATATCTTGTACAAGTTGCTTATCTTCATGTCATCTTTGACCTCCTTATTTTCAATAAAAGCCTTAAGAGGCCATCAGAGGGGGGGGTGCGGACAGAGACAAGAGCAGCGGAGATGTGGCTGAGTTCTCTGTCCGTCCTTTTTCCCGTGAAAAACTTACTGACTTGTCTTTCTTCCTTATTGTGTGTTTAATAAATGTTTAGGTCGTTTATACCTGACAGGAACCCAGGCAAGCACAGGGAGAAAATGCAAACTCCCCACAACAAGACGCACCAGGCCAGGAATCAAACCAGAAACCTTCTTGCTGTGAGGCAACAGTGCTAACCACTAAGCCACAAAGCACACGTTCACGCCTTGGTTTGAAAATTCACCACATATTGGAGTTTTCCCTTACTCCACCGAGGATAGAAATGAACCACACAAGAGGCAGCATGCCTTTTTCTCAGCCTTTGCAAAGGAGGAGAGCTGTTACTGCTGTTTACACAGAAGTATATCAGAGCAACTCTGCCTTCCTATTGTAGCAGCCTGTTTTTATTCACACTTGAAACAGGGCGGTTACATGACAAGCTGCAAGCAACGATTAGATCAGACATTCAGTTCTTGGGCGTGTTAAGGCAATTAGGTGATAAAGCAGTCATGTGATCAGTAAATCACACTGACATTTTTCTTAGAAATACCTGTTTTCTGCTGTTTTAAATTTCTAATCAAACTATATAGAGATGTTTAAAGCACACATTCATGACTTGGTTTGAATATTTAGTGTCAGCACACTAAAATGACAGAAACCTTTTAGACACAGAAATCACCATGTGCTGTGTCCTCTCTTTGGTTTCAGGTTTTTAATGCAGCCACCTCAGATGAAGTTTATTTCAGCGCCACGTTTTCTGAACGTTTTACTTACAGTACATTAAAGGTCTGCTAAATAGGATTCAAATTAAATGGCTTGCTTCTTCCATGGAGAGCTTTCCTGTTTTAAAACTAATGTGTTACCTTGGCAGTATCAGTGGTGTAGACGCTCCGTCATCCAGGTGATGGAAACTCTTAAAACCTTGAAATTAAACCACTGGACTATATTTTCTTTTGTCACTGAAGAAGTTTTACCTTCCATCCAGATGATACTCTCATTTGACAATGTCTCCTGGATAGGCGATATACTAACCAATTTTGACATCCAAGAAATTAGATTGTCCAAAATAAGTAAAACAAATACATTCGAAGTATAAGAAACATGCATTTGACAAGCAGAACAAGTGCAGGTTTAATGACAGAAATAATGTAACAATGTCCCTCCCTTGACTGAGGGGTTGCCACAGTGGGGCTTCATGGCCTGCACACAAATTTGGCAAATATTTTTACATCAGATTCTTTTCCCAATGCAACACTGCAGTTGTAGGGAGATGCTGACAAAGATGGGAATTGAACCAGTGACCTTTTGACTGGGAGGCACCAAAAGCCAGGCTGCCAGAGTGACTGGATTTATTGACATTAGCGTCATCAGGCATCACCTAGGCCTGGAAAAATAAAGGGATACCTGTGGATCATCTAAGCCAGTCCTTAAGTTCAAACTTTCTTCATATCTCTATTTAAAATATTATTAGACTGAGCCAAAGCATTTTTTATTTGATGGACAGTCTCCCTGTTTCTTCCACACATCAGTAGTCCTGGCGGACTTTCTTGAAAGATAGTATGAACTTCCAGGACAACATTCAAGAAGGACTCAGACCACTTCTCACCAGCGGTGGAGTATTTGATGAGATTCCAACTAACTGTCAATGGTGTTCATGATAGTTACATTTAGCTGTGAAGGCAGCAACATTGGATTATTAAATCTTCCTAAAGTCCAGAACCAAAATAATTTAGCACTCGGTTATGGCTTAAGTACATTTTTACATAGTGCTCTAGATGTGATTCATATTTAGTTCTATTTTTATAAGATATACTGTTTATAATGAAATCTTTGTTAAAAGTTATTAAAAAAAGTGACTCAAAAACGGTACATTTTATTTTCCACTTTTATTATTAAAGAACGTAATCATGAGGGTTATGTGTGTGTTTGTTTATTGACACATTAACACAATGATCAGAACTGTAGCTGATAAACACAATCATCTTCATTTTTGTCTGCAATTCTTTTATCTAAGTTAAATCTTCAGATTACTGCTTCAGTCCTTATGACATTAGATCCATCTAACTTACTCACATATAAGTTACTATTAACTCCATACCAGTAACTATCATGGTAGTATAGGTGTAGCGACCTCACTGTTTGCTTTATATGTCATATTGGAAGTGTAACCTGCTCCTAAACAGCTGCTACTAAAAAGAACAATAATAAACTCTCCTTGTTGATCACGTTATATAAAGATTAATGCAACATATGTAAGCAAAGACATATTTTATGCTGTAACAATTGTCAGAGTTACACGCTGCAGCTTTACAGTTTGTTGATGAAGTCATCTCCAAAGTCAATCATCAGTTTCAGCGCACTCAGGATCAGTGTGTTGACGTCCTCATCTAAGTTGATTTCATCACTGTAGTTCTTCACAGGGAGGATGCAGTTCATTGGAATCCCCAGTCTGGAGCTGAAGTCTGACATCTAAAATTAAAAGGAATAACATTTTACTGTAACTTGAATTTTTACCTCTGTGGGTTCTTGAGCTCACAATATAAAAGACTCCAGCTGAATTCACCTTTTTCTTCAGATGTTTGCTGTTGTAAACATTCCTCAGACTCTTCTCAGTTTCACCACAGGCCTTATCAATGTGGGTGAGAACAGCCAGTTGAGGAATACCTGCAGATAAAGAGATGTAATTCTGTCTGTTTTGTTATACAAATGTCTGATATCAATTTCTGCAAGTCATTTGAGGCCAGAAATTAATTCAGCAAAAGCTTGTATATGGTATCATCATTTATGTTTTAATCATAGTTCTTCAAACCAAGACAATACAATAAATGTTCAATTATGTAATAAAGGTTTAGTCTGTTTTGTATATACATTTTTAGTATGCATTTCTTATCTTTTCCATTCTTGTCAGTATATATCTCATGTTAACACCGAAACTCAGCCTCCGCTTTTAACCCATCACTAGTTTCACTAGGAACAGTGGGTTGCTATTCCAGCAGCAGGGAGCAATTGGGGGTTAAGGTGATTCACCATTGTTGCCAGTTACATGAAACTGTGTTGAACCTGTAAGGTAACTAACATTATTAAGAATCTTTTTACTGTAATCTTAATAGTCTTTCAGGGTTGGAGAAAAGTGTTAAATGTTCAGAAATGTTGGGAATGATAATAAAACTAGAGCATGTAGAGCTTCATGAACCTGGAAAAAGGACTCTGTGGAAGTTGATTTTAACGCTTGACTTGTCATCAATCAAGTGCAACAGCATTTTTTAAAGACAGGAGTGAAACATTTGTGACACAAAATGTTCACACTTTAATTAATGGGTAAGCGGGTTCAGAATTGTTTTCTCTTATCCATCCATCCATTATCTATACCCGCTTAATCCGTTGCCAGGTCACAGGGGTCCGTCGGAGCCTATCCCGACACATATTAGGCGAAAGGCAGGGGGTTTTCTCTTACCATAATACAATATTTTGTTTGGAAAGCAAAAATATCACCATTTTCCTGTTATTTAACTTATTTTAAATCTATTAATGTTTAACAGAGTTCATGTCTCTGCTGCCTGTTATATTTTCTTACCCAAGTCACTGGCTGCTTCTCTGATGTCCCTCATTTTCTCTAAAATGGAGGGTTTCACTTCACTGTCATTGGCAGAAAAAACACAAACCAAAACATGGACTTTATCTTGTTGAGATGGCGAAGAGCTGTAGTCAGGATCATCATCAGACAGGGGAGATGCAAATTAAATTAAACAGGGTTCATACTGTTTAAAAAACATTTTAATCTTCATCAAACAAAGGTAAATAAAGGACGTATGTAACAACCTTATAACCCTCTTTCACATGTTCCTTCAGAACCAGTTTGATGTCATCTGCATCTACGCCATTTGCATCCCCTTCCTCCAAACCCATGATGTCACTGAACACAAAGGAGTAAAAGTTTCCTTCTTCTTCTCTTCTGGATTTTATGGGTTTCATACTGTAAGATCAAACAGAAAAGGTGACTCAGATAAAAAATATAACTAGATCTATAATATATAACTAGATATTTATTATTTCTAAAATGTATTCCTTTAGCTATCATTTTATTTTGAATAAAATTATACCATGGTGAAAACAAGATAGATGCTGTTCATCCAAAGTTGTAATAACACAGTTATATCAAATGATTTGTAACATGTTTTACATAATGAAACATATAATCAAAAGAGAAGACAGGCTTCTGAGTTTGCATAAAATTATCATATCATCTATGACCATACAGTTGAAGAAGTTAATTATTTTTAGTGCACACTAAAGCAGCCTGAAAAATCAAGACTGATTTCAAACAATAATGCTGTTTAAGGTGCATGACAGTAAATAAAAGTGCTTTTGTAGTTCTAGCTTTAATTAAGTTTTATACACACCTGCTAAGGATTGAATGATAAACTTCTAAATGGGAAATTACAGTATTAGTGTAATTTGGTATATACTTTTGTTATAAATTAGTGTTATTATTCTTTATTTTATTTATTTTTTTAATAAATCAAAAGTAGTAGTCTTGCAACTAAAAACCAACAAACTAGCTATACATTAAGGTGAAAATCTTAAGATCAGAAATCATATTTATTTAAAATGTGTCAGACAAACCTTCTTTGTGTGACTTTTGTCAGAGTTGGTACAGCTGGCTGAAGCTGGAATGGCTATTCTCCCTCTTAGGACACTGCTGACAGAGTTGATGAAGCTGGACTTTCCAGCACCGACTGGTCCGTAGAGCAAAATTCTGGGGTGACTGATTTGATCATTTTGTGGTTGACAGTCCTTCAGGTACTTCAGGTGTTTCTCATTGTCTCTGTTTAAATGCAGAAACATGTCTGTCTCACTGGTAAAGGGGTATAAAGGCCAATATCCCTTTAAATCAGTGCAACCTGTGTCTATGGGGGAGTAGTCCTGCAATCAAGGAGATGGGAGAAAGGTGTGGACTCAAAAGGAGGGATAAAAGGTGTGGCACAAGCAGTGTCGAGGAGGCCCATTGAACACCAGACCTCCACATCAGGACCCAGTATCAGTTCCATTCCCGAGGAGGGGAATTGCGGATACTGTGGTCAGAGACCCACACCTCAGCTGGATCCTGGACATAGCATGCCAGCAGGAGTGGAGGGAACATACCTTTGGCCAGATCAGCCCAAAGGAGGATTGTTGGCTCCTCGAATCCGGTGAGAGCGTTACAGTTTCGTTTGGTTCCCAAGTGGACAGACTGGGACAAGAACTGGGATTTAAGGACGATTGAACTGTAGCACATCATATGGACAAAGGGGGGTTCAATAAGGGATTCGTTGTGGGGTTATTTGTCAGATTCATGGTTAGAAATCTGTGTACAATAGTAGAATTAAATAGTGAATTATATCTCAGTTTTTTGTCAATATTCTTTATAAAGCCTTCTTAGAGCCCTTTTTTTAAAAACGTGTTAACGTGGTCCTTTACAGAAGTTATTGGGCCACTTGTTACAACCCACAAGATATTTGTCTCCAAGGACTGTTATATTATAATACTGAAAAAGGAGCAAATATTAATTAAGAAATGATTAAAGTCATGCAACAGCACAAACTCAGTTTGTCTGTGTGTGTGTATAATGCATAAACAGAGATGTTTATCACTTACATAGGGGAGGTGGTGGGGTTTCTGAAAATAGACATGCAAACATGCAAGACTTTTAGATAGGAAAAAAAATCAAACTAAACGGTTTCAGTTTCCTCAAAGATTTAAGATAAAAAAAATGGCATCAGAGCAGAATAGCTGTGGCCTTGTCCAAAATTCATAGGTAATATTGATAAAGTCAGTCACTGACAGGAAGAGGGTTTATGCTCCTGCACATGCAGTGGAGGAGCTTGAGAGAGTTGATGATGGAGCACTGGAGGTGGGGAGGGAGGACTTAGCTTTGCATGCATTGTCGTCTCCATGCATGTGAGTCGATAAGTCGTGCTGCTTATCAGAGAAATGCAAAGATTCAGTTAGTTATTCATTTTACTTGCCTTTTGGAAGAACGACCTCCCATAACTGTGGCAAAAACTGAATATGTACGAAGGAAAGAAAGAAAGAAAAGCAGTTACTGAAGTTGTCTAAGGTCGAAATGGATTTATTTTCTATAAACTTTAAATAATCTGAACTGATCTTGGAGCAAACTTAAAGCAATCCAGAATGAGTTAAAGCATTTCAATAATCATGCACATGAACTGAATCTCACACTAAATACCGTAAATTCCGGACTATAGAGCGCACCTGATTAAAAGCCGCATGGTCAAATTTTCGAAAGAAAATCAATTTTGTAATTGTATAACTGGATTTTAAGCCGCAGGCTTAAAGGGCCATAAAAATGAACTAACTCACGTTAATTTCTTACATTTAAATAAATAAAAAACTGTTATTCTTCTTAAGCATTGTCCAGATATTTACACTGAAAGATATTACAGGTGAGGATTTTTTTTAAACTCTTTTTTTTATTTAATCCACTTCGTAACATAAAACTATTTACATACCTACATATTGTACATGGTTTTCTATAACGCGGCTACCCTGAAATATGGCAAACGTTTATAACGGAACACAACTGCGTTGTACACTGAGTTGCTGATGCTCTTTTACTCAACAATGGATGAACAGTATTCCAGTTTTGTAACATAACTTAACTCCTTATAACATATACCGCATCCTACCAGAAAAAGTCACTCATTGCCTACTTCATCTTCCTCCTGCGCACTAAAACCATCAAAGTCCTCTAATTCAGTGTCCGAATTAAACAGCCTCAGGATCTCATCACTCACTACAGTCTCCTCGTTTTCAATGTCACTTGAGTGTGCGCCGACTTCTGCAGCCCGGCCTTTCGAAACCCGTTGATGGTTGAGGTTTTGACGCGGCTCCACGCATTTAAGATCCACTGGCAGACTTGATTTAAAGATGCTCTTCGCATGCGTCCTGTTTTAGTAAAGGATTTCTCGCCGCTTGTCATCCAAGTCTCCCACTCTTCGTGCAGTGCCACTTTAAATGCCCTGTTCACGCTGATGTCCAGTGGCTGTAGATGCTTAGTGGTGCCCCCAGGAATCACAGCTGGAATTGAGTTTGTGCTCTTGATGGCAGCTTTAACTGAATCTGTAACATGGGCCCTCATGCTGTCCATAATGAGCAATGCTTTTTTTTTTTTTTTGCGAAAAAAAGTTTGCGGACGACAAGACTGTGGTGGGTCTCATCAACAACAACGATGAGTCAAACTACAGGAGCGAAGTGAGCCACCTGGCTGAGTGGTGCAGCAACAATCTCTCCCTGAACGTGGAGAAGACCAAGGAGATCGTTGCTGACTTCAGGAGACAACACACCCAGCATGCTCCTCTGACCATCAACTGTGCTGCTGTGGAGAGGGTGAGCAGCACCAAGTTTCTGGGTGTCCACATCTCAGAGGACCTCTCCTGGACTGTTAACACCGCATCACTCGCCAAGAAGGCACAGCAGCGTCTCTACTTCCTCCGCAAACTGCGAAGAGCCAGAGCCCGGCCCCCATCAGGTACACCTTCTACAGAGGCACCATCGAGAGCATCCTGACCAGCTGCATCACCGTGTGGTACGGATCCTGCACCGCAACCTGCCGCAGGTCTCTCCAACGTGTCGTGAGAGCAGCTGAGAAGATCGTTGGTGTCTCTCTCCCCTCACTACAGGACATTTACAGCAGCCGTCTGACTCGCAAAGCCCTCAGCATTGTGAGAGACCCCACCCACCCGTCACACAGCCTCTTCAGTCTGCTGCCATCAGAGAGGAGGCTGCGGACCCTCCGGGCCAAAACCAGCAGACTGAGGGACAGTTTCAGGACGCTGAACACTCTCCCTGTTTTGCTGTCCCTCTGCATGTCGCTATTAAAATGTCCCAACACTTTTACTATATGAATTAAAATTAGTTCAGTTGGTGTATATAATGCAAGTGTTTAGAGAGCAGCTCTGCGATCCACCTACTGGGATGGACGAGTTCCAGGGAGGACTTCTGTCAGCTTGCTCTTGTTTAAATTACAAATTCTCAAAGTATGTTTAATTGTTCATGTTAATACAATGTTTCTCAAAGACTAAAAGCAACTGGCATTCTTTGACCTCGATAGCATATTTCATTAATAAATCTGGAGGAATTTCAGCACACAATAACCAAAAACGCAAATCTAAAAAATTTCCAATCCAGAAATCTCCAATCACACAGACAGCACTGCATCAGGAACCGTCAGTCAACTGATTGAATGGCAAGAAATTAGAGTGGAAAACCTTTGTCAAGAAGTGCAATATGGGGCTAAGTTCACAAATTCCACTTAAACGTCATATAGGAAAACAAACTTGTATTATTATCCTAATGAGGCATTTACCTCTCTGGGCTCAGAGGCATCTGTGAAAAAACATCCATAATGGGATATCCAAAGAAACCCAAGACAAAGGTTTTTAACGACTGCAGACCTGTGGCGCTAACATCTGTCGTCATGAAGTCGTTTGAGAAACTGGTCCTGGCCTATCGGAAGGGCATCACCTGCCCCTCACTGGACTCCCTGCAGTTTGCCTACCGAGCAAACAAGTCACTGGACGACGCCTGCCTACAGACAGGAGGTTAAAGATCTGTCTGACTGGTGCAACGCAACAACTTAGTGTTGAACAAGCTAAAAACTGGAGATGATAGTGGACTTCAGGAGGAACCCACCAGCTCTCTCCCCACTCAACATCACTGTGGACAGCACTGTGGCCCAAGTAGAGACATTCAAGTTCCTGGTTTGCCTCTTCTCCCGGGACCTGAAGTGGGTCACTCACATAGACTCCACTGTGAAAAAGGCCCAACAAAGGTTGTACTTCCTTCGACAGCTAAATAAATTCCACCTACCACAGAAGCTGCTGAGACAGTTCTACTCGGCCGTTATTGAGTCTGTCCTGTGCACATCATTAACGGTCTGCTTTGGCTCAGCTACTAAATCAGACTGCAGACTCCCCTGCCCTCCCTCCTGTACAGTTAAACACTTGGGGATACCCTACCAGGTATAGCACAATTGTATATACCACATTGTCACCATTACATTTATTTATACTGCTACACTCACAGTTTATTTATATTCTTGGTATTTGATGTCACTGACACTGGAAGCTAATAACACTGAAACAAATTCCTTGTATGTGTATAATGATTACACAGAACAACATTTGGATCTTTTTTTTTCTTTAGGAAGAAATGGGTGCCACTTTTTTTAAAGCAAAGACAAAGTGTCTGAAGAAACTTAATTTCTGAAAGCTACTGCAACAATTTATTTTCCGTTGAGGATTAATAAAGTATATTTGAATTGAAAGATTCAAAGAGAGAGGTCTTCAACTCCCATCTCTTCCAGACAACTTCTTCCAGATTTCGAGGGACGCTGGGGACATTGAGTCCGAGTGGACCATGTTCTCTGCCTCCATTTTTAACGTAGCAGCTTGACGTTGTGGACGCAAGGTCTCTGGTGCCTCTCATGGTGGCAATCCTCGAACCCGGTGGTGGACACTGGAAATAAGGGATGTTGTCTGGCAGAAGCACACAGCAGTTCAGGAGGTCCTGGAGACAAAAACTTGGGCGCTCTGTGGGTATGGGTTCTGGGGCCTCTGCTGAGGAGTGTTAGGTCTTTGTACAACTGGAGCAGGAGCTTGGTTTGCATTGCCGGCAATAAGTCAGACCTGTTCCCAGTGCATGTTGGACTCTGGCAAAACGCAAGACTTAGTTTTTCAGCATCACTCTGGGAGAGGATGCTCCTAATCATTGTGATATTACAAAGAGGAGGAAGAAAAACACATTTTGACAAACCTGATTAATATGGCTTTTAAATGACAAATCCTGATCGAATATTCTAAATTTTACAGGGAGCCAATAGAGGGAAGCTAAAACTGGAGAGACGTGGTCTCTGCTGCATTTTGGATCAGCTGGAGGCTGTTCAGAGAATTACTTGGACATCCAGCCAACAACACATTACATTAATCTAGTCTAGAAGATATGAACACGTGAATTAGTTTTTCAGCATCACTCTGCGAGAGGATCCTCCTAATCTTTGCGATATTACGGAGGTGGAAAAACGCGGTTTTACAAACTTGATTAATATGCTGTTTAAATGACAAATCCTGATTGAATATAACTCCAAGGTTTTGCACAGTTTTACTGGAGGCCATCGCAAGACCATCTAATCCCATCCTAAGCTGTTTGGGACCACAAACAACAACCTCTGTTTTATCAGAATTTAGTAGCAAAAAATTTGTGGACATCCAGTCCTTGATGTCATTAAGACACACCTGGAGTTTGTCTAATGGTTCTGTTTCATCTGGCCTCATAGACAAATACAGCTGCGTATTATCAGCATAACAATGAAAATTAATGCAGTGGTTCTGAATAATACTTCCCAAGGGCTGCACGTATAAACTGAACAGGATTGGTCCTAGCACTGAACCCTGCGGGACACCATAGCAGACCCTTGTCTGTACCGAAGAAACCTCATGAACATGAACAAACTGGAATCTATCAGACAGATATGATTTAAACCAATCTAGAGCTCCCTTTAATCCCAACAACATATTCTAGCCTCTGCAGTAAAATGCTGTGATCTACAGTATCAAAAGCAGCACTTGGGTCCAGCAGAACCAGTATGGACACTAACCCATTATCTGAGGCCTGGCCGATTTCCTCTCCAATTCTGACAATTTTATTGCTGAACAGAAAACGTGGGTTATTTTTATTATCCTCTATCAGAGTACCACTTTCTTTCCATTTTACGCATGTTCTGTATTAACATAAGAATATGTGAGTTAAACCAGGGAGTTAAGCTCCTACAGTTAGAGACCCTCTTTCTCAAAGGAGCAACTGCATCTAAAGCTGAGTGGAACTCATCTGCAGTGCTACAGACAAGGAAATCAATGTCTGCAGAAGTAGAACCAACTTCACAGCCCTCAACTGCTTTACTCTGTTCCACTGTAGTAAGATGAAGAGCAATGGCCTCCCTAAATTTAGTAATAGCTTTATCGGATAGACACTAAAGTAATTCCTCCTGTTATGCGTAACGTTGACAATGTTGAATTCAAACGTTATAAAATATTGGTCAGATAGGAGGGAGTTTACATGTGACACTAACAGATTATCAAGTTCTACACCTTAGAAAAGGACCAGATCAAGAGGATGATTAAGACAATGTGTCGGTTTGTTAACTTTTTGTAAAATCCCCATTGATTCTAGAATAAAATCAAAAGCCAACTTAAGACTAACGCTGTTAACGTCTATGTGAATGTTAAATTCACCCACTATGATGACTTTATCTGTACTGATCAATAAACTAGATAAGAAATCTGAGAGCTCAAACAGAAACTCCAGATAAGCACCAGCAGGAGGCCGGTAAACTACCACTAACAAAACTGGCTTCTCTGATTTCCAGCTCGGCAGTTTTAAACAAAGCGTGAGGCTTTCAAAACGTATTATAATCACATTTAGGTTTGAATTTTATTTGAAGACTAGGGTCGTAGATCGCCGCTACTCTTTCGCCTCAACCTTTGAGTTGAGGAATATGATAATTAAAGTAACCGGATGGCGTTGATTCATTTAAACTAACAAACTCTTCCTCTTGGAGCCACATTTCTGTTAAGCAGAAAATGTCACTCCGGGTCTCAGTAATTAGATCGTTTACCAATAGAGACTTGGAGCTTAAAGATCGTATATTTAGTTATCCGCATCTAACTTTTTGGTCTTTAGTTCGCACTAAATGCGTGTTTGTTTTTATTTTTATGAGGTTATTTTGATTAACGCCTCTATTACGTTGCGCTTGGTGAATGTTTGGAGAATGGGGAATCTACACAGATTATATTTTTCTTGGCACCTTGTTAGAATCTCCAATTACATCATTTACTTCTACATTTTTATTGGCAGGCGATAGTCCTCGAGAAACAGCAGAGAAGCGTGTAAGACTGCAGCTCTGCATCCCGGCCTGGACCCTGGATTGTCAGGGGGAGGATCTAATAATGTTCTATTTCTATTTCTGATTTCTAGAGATAAGAGCTGCACCATCCCGGGTGGGATGAATGCCGTCTCTTTTAATCAGACCAGGCTTTCCCCAAAATGTCTTCCAATTGTCAATAAAGGCCACGTCGTTTTCTGAACACCACCGAGACAACCAGGGATTGAGTGACAACATGCGGCTAAACATGTCATCACCGGTCAGATTGGGGAGGGGACCAGAGAAAACTACGGAGTCCGACATGGTTTGGCGTAGTTACACACACACACAATATTAATTTTAGTGACCTCCGACTGGCGTAGCCGGGTGTCATTAGCGCCGACATGGATGATAACTTTACTTAATTTACGATTACTCTTTGCTAACAGCTTCAAATTTGCTTCGATGTCGCCTGCTCTGGCCCCCGAGATGCCCCCAACTACGGTCGCTGGAGTCGGCCTGACATGTCCCAAAATGGAGTTGCCAATCACCAAGTTTGGTTCCTCAGCAGGTGTGTCACTGAGTGGGGAAAAACGGTCGGAGACGTGAGGCGAGTAGTGATGTTGTTCCGGCTGCTCGGGGGCTGCAGGAGAGCAGCTACCAGCAGCGGCTCCGGGCCGATCCGCCGCTACTTCAGCCTTATGAGCTACCGAGTCTACCGGACTATGGTCTATTTGGCGAAACCGGACCTCTAACTCACTGAGTCTTGCCTCCAAAGCTACAAATAAACTATATTTTATACATTTACCGTCTTCACTAAAGGAGGCAGAGGAATAACTGAACATTTCACACACTGGGCAGAAAGAAGGAGAAACGGTGGGAGAAGAAGCCATGCTGAGAGGACAGGAGACGGAACATGTATCGATGACTGGTGGAAATGAAAGTTAAAAAAGAAGAAAACGTACAAGTGCTCGATTTAAAGAGAAGTTTATCAGATGTAGTGTTTTATTATCAGAAACAAGCTAAAAATCAGAGTTAAGGATTAAAAACATCTGAGCCCGTAATGCCGTGCAGACAGATACAGACCGCAAACAACAAACAGGAAGTGACGCTAACCATTTATAAAAGGAAAATGACATGACAACATCACAACAACGGATGTCTGCTAGAGTCTAATAGCTTGTTTATAATGTACAGCTTTTTAAATCAAGCTATAACGCGAATCATGTTGATTTTCATGAACACAGGGTCAAACGCATTTTAACCTGGTTTCATGTAATCAACCTGCCATTAGTTGGCCTGCATTACTCCGGTGGAGCCTGTAATCAGAACACAAGTACTGCAGAGCCCAGCATAAATGGAAATACGTTTACCACAATCAAACCAACAAGATGCCATCCAGCAGGACTGTAGATAAAACAGTGGTCAACAAAAGCTTGAAGCTCCCTGGCTTCTTAACACATACTCAAAATATTAATTAACCTTTGAAGAACTACAGTTTTCTTGGATATGAAGAATATGCCTCACAGCAAGAATGTTCCTTGTTTGATTCCCGGCCCGATGGGTCTTTCTGTGTAGTTTGTATGTTCTCCCGGTGCTTGCATGGGTTCCCTCTGGGTACTCCGTCTTCCTCCCCCAGACCAAAAACATGCATGGTAGGTTAATTGATCATTCAGAATTGCCAATAGGTGTGAGTGTGGCCGTATATGGTTGTCTGTCTTTGTATGTGGCCCTGCGATGGACTGGCAACCTGTCCAGGGTGGATCCCTGCCTTTCACCTGTAATGAGTCATGATAGGCTCCAGCAGACCCCCGTGACCACACAAAGGATGAATGATGGTATAGAAAATTGATGGATGGACATTTCCAGAGTGAACAGACTATTTCTAGATAAAAAAAAGAAAAAGAAAAACAAACGTTCACCTGGCATCCTACTGCTCATTTGCAGCCTTGATGCTTAAAGGCTGAAGTGAAAAAAGTAATTAGGTTTAGTTCTAACAACTTATGGTCATCAGCAAACACTTTTATTTTATAAACACTAATTTAGCTTACAAAATGTTCTTTAGAAATTTCTGCTCCAAATATCAGGTTCACAGTAGACACGTCTCCAACCTTTTGTATTTAAAAAAAAAAAAAAACATGGTTGGAAAAGCTTTTTTACCAACAAAAGTCAAACCATTCTCAGTATCTATTGATCATTTGCTCAAATAAGCACATGGACTACTTAAAAAAAAAAAAAAAAAAAAAAAAAAAAAAAAAAGTCCATTAGTTGTACTCTGTCCAATTATTTCAGTCAGAGTCAGAGAGTCAGAGTCAAGTTTATTGTCAATTCTACTACATGTGAGACACATACAGAGAATCAAAATTGCGTTACCCTCAAACCCTCGGTGCTACACAATAAATACATTTTAAACACAAAGTGCAAGTTAAAAAGAGACAAGAAACAAGTTGTGACATGACAACAACAGTTTTTCGGTTTGATTAAAGTGACATGGTGCAAAGCAGGCGGTCCAGTTCTGCCAAAAGTGCCTGGTGCAGATACTGAGATCAGAGTGGGTGAGGGGGGGGCAAGGCTGGAAACGGTGGAAGAGCAGGGAGAGTGTTAAGTGTCCTGACGGCCTGGTGGATGAAGCTGTCCTTCAGTCGGCTGGTTCTGGCCCGGAAGGTCCGCAGCCTCCTCCCTGATGGCAGCAGACTGAAGAGGCTGTGTGACGGGTGGGTGCGGTCTCTCACAATGCTGAGGGCTTTGCGAGTCAGACGGCTGCTGTAAATGTCCTGAAGTGAGGGGAGAGAGACACCAACGATCTTCTCAGCTGCTCTCACGACGCGTTGGAGAGACTTGCGGCAGATTGCGGTGCAGGATCCGTACCACACGGTGATGCAGCTGGTCAGGATGCTCTCGATGGTGCCTCTGTAGAAGGTGTACCTGATGGGGGCCGGGGCTCTGGCTCTTCGCAGTTTGCGGAGGAAGTAGAGACGCTGCTGTGCCTTCTTGGCGAGTGATGCAGTGTTAACAGTCCAGGAGAGGTCCTCTGAGATGTGGACACCCAGGAACTTGGTGCTGCTCACCCTCTCCACAGTGGCACCGTTGATGGTCAGAGGAGCATGCTGGGTGTGTTGTCTCCTGAAGTCAGCAACAATCTCCTTGGTCTTCTCCACGTTCAGGGAGAGATTGTTGTCGCTGCACCACTCAGCCAGGCGGCTCACTTCACTCCTGTAGTTTGACTCATCGTTGTTGTTGATGAGACCCACCACAGTCGTGTCGTCCGCAAACTTTACGAAGAGGTTGGAGCTGTGAATCGGTGTGCAGTCGTGGGTCAGCAGGGTGAAGAGGAGGGGGCTCAGCACACATCCCTGGGGGGCCCCTGTGTTCAGTGTGATGGTGCTGGATGTGTTGCTGCCGACCCGTACTGCCTGTGGTCTCCCAGTCAGGAAGTCCAACAGCCAGTTGCACATTGAGGTGTTGATCCCCAGCTGGTCCAGTTTGTGAATGAGATGCTGGGGGATGATGGTGTTGAATGCTGAACTGAAGTCTATGAAAAGCATTCTCACATAAGCGTTTCTGGTGTCCACATGTGTGAGGGCTGTGTGGAGGGCAGTGGAGATGGCGTCGTCAGTGGACCGGTTGGAGCGATATGCGAACTGGTAGGGGTCCAAAGAGGGGGGGAGAGCAGCCTTGATATGATGCATGACTAGCCGTTCAAAGCACTTCATGATGATGGGAGTCAGTGCAACTGGACGGTAGTCGTTGGAGCAGGAGGGAGATGACCGTTTTGGGACCGGACGGATGTTGGTGGCTTTGAAGCACGTGGGAACCACCGCCTGACTCAGTGACATGTTAAAGATGTCTGTGAAGACATCCGTGAGTTCTCCTGCACAGTCTCTCAGTACACGACCAGGTATGTTGTCAGGACCCGGAGCTTTGCGGGCGTTGATCCTGCTGAGGGATCTCCTCACAGTGTCCGGTGACAGCGTCAGCACCTGGTCGCCGGGAGGGGGTGGTGCTTTCTGTGCGGCGATGGTGTTGTGTGCCTCGAAGCGGGCGAAGAAGGTGTTCAGCTCATTCAACAGGGATGTGCTGCTCTCACAGGTCTGCGGTGGGGGCTTGTAGTCCGTAATGGTCTGAATCCCTTGCCACAGGCTCCGTGTGTCCCTGCTGTTGCTGAAACGGCGGGCTATCCTCCTGGAGTACTGTCTCTTAGCCTCCCTGATGCCATGGGACAGGTTGGTCTTAGCTGTCTTTAGACCCACTTTGTCTCCAGCTCTGAAGGCAGCGTTCCGAGCCCTCAGGAGTCTGTGGACTTTCTTTGTCATCCACGGCTTCTGGTTGGCTCTGACTTTGATGGTTCTGGAGTTTGTTACATCATCGATGCACTTGGCGATGTAGGCGGTAACAGACTCTGTGTACTCCTGGAGGTCTGTGGTGGTGTTGTTGGTGGTGGCAGCATCTCTAAACATGCTCCAGTCTGTGGTGTTGAAGCAGTCTCGAAGTGCCTCTGTGGACCCCTCTGGCCACACCCGGACCTGCTTCCAGACTGGTTTGACAACTTTAACCAGTGGCCTGTATGCTGGCATCAGAATGACATTGATTTGGTCTGAGGCACCGAGGTGGGGGAGAGGGTGGGCTTTGTAGGCTGTCTTGTTGTTGGTGTAGACTTGGTCCAGAATGTTGTCTCCGTGCGTGGGGAACTTGATGTGGTGGTGAAGATTTGAAAAGATGGTCCTTGGGTCTGCGTGGTTGAAGTCCCCCGCCAGGATGAGGAAGGCCTCTGGGTGGGCTGTCTGCTGCTCGCTGATCCGCTGGTACAGCTCGGTCAGCGCCTCTCTCCTGGTGTTGGCGGAGGGGCTGGGGGGGATGTAAACAGCAGTGAGTAGTATGACCGAGTATTCGCGCGGTAGATAGAAAGGACGACATTTAATTATCATAAACTCCGCCAGGGGTGAGCAGTGTTTGCAGACCACCACAGCATCTCTACACCAAGCATCACGGAGGAAAACACAAAGGCCGCCGCCGCGGCCCTTACCTGCCTCAGTGTGTGCTCGGTCCGCCCGGTAGCAGGTCAGCTGGTCGAGTTGGATGGCGTGGTCCGGTATGCTGTTGTTGAGCCATGTTTCCGTGAACACAAAAACACAGCTCTCTCTCACGGTCCTCTCGGCGGAGCAGAGTAATCGGATGGGGTCCAGTTTGTTGTCCAGCAAACGAACGTTGGCCAACACGATGGAGGGAACCGTCGGTTTGTTCGGGTTCTCCGCCAGTCTCGTCCGGATACCGGCTCGCTTGCCCCTCTTCTGCTTCCTGTAGCGCCGCTTGTGGCGCTTCCATTGCGGCGGAGGTCGAGGCGCGGGGGTCGGCGGAAGTGTTGGTTCCCGGAGCAGACCGCGTTCCCGAAGTTGGCCGGCGAGTTCAGAGTTCAGCTCGACAGTGTAGCTGTTTCCAACGTCGAGCAGAAACCCCCGGCTGTACTTTGGTTTGGTATGCATATGACTTGTAAAAACACAACTTTGGTGACAAAAACATGAACGAAAAACACGAAACGTCGCACCGTCGGGAGAGAGAGAAGCCGCAGCGTGAGGCACGCGCCGCCATCCCGGAATCGGAAGTTCCGGGATGGCGGAAATTTTATCAGATGCACTCTTTTAATCTGACAGAAAAAAGATCTGAGATACACTATATAGCCAAAAGTATTCACTCACCTGCCTTGACTGCATATTAACTTAAGTGACATCCCATTGCTAATCTATATTTAATATGACATCGGTCCACCCTTTGCAGCTATAACAGCTTCAACTCTTCTGGG
>CM026200.1:25379199-25389199 GCA_014839995.1 Xenentodon cancila
AAGATAATTAACCGAATGTATTTAGCTTTTGTGTGATAACATCTGTAGTTGCGGATTTTGTCCACTTTTGCTGTAATTGGAGGTTTAAGAAGGAAAGTTCATTTAATTGAGACAGAGACACAAATTGTCATGTTGTTAATGGTGTCTTGGTTGGATTGTTGATGGATGCTCAAAAATGATTTGTCAAGTAATGTGTTTGCATAAAAACATTTAACTTTACAGTTAAATGAGATAGTTGGATAGTTCTGAATAAAATGTCTCAAAAGTATTTACGTGAATAAGTAGGTCTCCCATCATTTCCCTAAACAGCATTCATTCAAACCCAATAGTAAGAAAGGAGAAGCCCATAAAACAGGTAGGACCAGCACCACGCTCTGGCTGTCAAAGGCCTGTCATTGTGAAGTCAAACATCGACTGCACTCTTATCACTGTACAAACTGTTACATAAATGGAAATTTAAAAAAGCTGGATCTTCTGCATAAAACTGTTTGAAAAAAAAAAAAAAACAAAAAAAAAAAAAAAAACAATAACTTTGAAAAGCATTTTTCTGACCATTAGAATGTTGTTCATCTCTCACATTGTTGGGAATTTGAAGAACTTCAGCCACAACATGTGAATCAGTGTGGTCTGGACTTCCACCTTAGTGATCCTTTTCTTTTTCAGCCATGCTGTTGTTCTGTTCAACAAGGTGCCAACTTCAGCTGATCACACTTCCATTATTGTGCTTGACTGCTGGTTTTGGCCAAACATGGTGCAGAAGATTATGTCCAAACATCTCCTTTGGTCTAGTCTGTCTCTCAAGTTACAGTTGGGTTTTTTTCTCTTTACAAAGAGATGATCTATTGACAACTTTCCCAAATAAGCCACTCTTCTGACTGTTCTGTTATAAGCCTTAATATCAATCAGGCTCATGCTGACTGAGGCCTGTAGAGTCTAAATAGACCTTTTGTATTTTCACACTGGCTAAAGATAAATAATCACATGCATTTGATTAACAATACATCCCTGCTGCTGTCACAGCTCTCAATTTTTGTTATGACCAACCCCAGAAAGATTCAAAATAGACTTCCAGACAAATAATGAGCAATTGAGAACATTTAATCAGAGTTCTGGCAGATCAAAGTTCACTGGACCTGAGGTCAGCAGGCAGGCTGGCAGAGAAGACCAGGACTCAGAGTGGGATGGACGAGCAGACGAGGAGCAAACTAAAGACTGATTATCCTGGAAATGATGAGAAACAACCGAGGCAGGTGGAAACAGGATTGCTAAGATCAAAAATAGGAAGAAAGAAAAGGAAAGGAAAGGAAAGGAAAGGAAAGGAAAGACAGATGTCACTGCCCTTTTAAGGAGACGTCAGCCAAAATTTTTTGTTGCATCATCTCAAACTGCACTTTTCGAGACAGGACGAGTGATGGTTTACAGTCTGAAATAAAACATGTTGCATTGGATTCGACCATTTCACTCCCAAAAAAAACTGGGATCACGTTAGAGAGAATGCAGGTGATTGTAATCTAAATAAAAAAGTACAAAAGCAGTTTTGAAAGCAAATGACTAATTTAAAATTCACGTTTGTTACATTTCAATTACAAATAGAAATCATCATATATAGCTTTATTCTTTCTGCTTTTTACAAAAACTCATTTTAACAAAGAAACTAGATCATCTAAACTGTGTCAAGTGAAAAATTGTTAAAATGTTTAACAATAAAATTATAATTTAACATGATATTTGTATTAATCTGGATTCCTACCTTTGCTATGTTGCTGCTGCAGAGAAGAACAGACTGCTGCTGAATTACAGCAAGTGGCTGTTTTATATAAAAATATACTTTCACTTTCGTTTTCAGGGCTGAAATCACATGGTTTTCAGGAATCCACCAGCCATGTGGTCTCTGGAAATGAGGATTTTCTACAAATCAGCTGCTAAAATATGTCAACTTTAGAGCATCTGTGCACCAAACATCAAAAATTAACTCCAGGGTGTGTCACAGCAGGACTACATATCAAAGTAATGTCCACAAGTGTGCACAGACACACACACACCCTTGGTTCACTAACTAACAGCTTAATTTTGATGAAAGCCCAAAGTTAAATCTGCAGCCACTAATTCTGCTTCGTAGTGCAGAACTCTGTCTTATTTGTGAAGCTTCAAATCTTTGCTTTTCCTAAGAACCGAGTGTTTCTCGATTCTGGACCTCGAACACCCCGGTCCTGCATGTTTTACACATTTCGCTGCCTTTGACCCATGTGTCCAAGTCTAGCAAAAAATTCACAGAGAATTTGTAACAAGTCTTCTTTTTTACTGCTGATTTGATGATTTAATGTGTATGCAAAAATTAAAAAAAAAAAAATTGGGGGTTTTTGGCACAACCAAAATGCACTTTCTGTAACTTGCCTTTGCCTTTCGTCCTTGTTTTTTTTTTTTTTGTAACTTCATAATGACTTACAAACATTACAAGCACATGATTGACTATTTTTAGATATTTAACTTCAACAGTTCATGCTGCAACACTATTTTTTCCTTTTCTTTTTTTTATTATGTATAAAATCTATATCTACAAGAAAAGCTATAACATTTTATACATTTATATTAAGTTTCATTCGACCTAAATAGCTTCAACATCAGTTAAGTTATGACTGTGTTTGTAAAAAAAAATCACAACTTATTCACAACTTTCAAAATCATGCAATAAACGTAAATATTCCATTATACCACATTAAGAGCATTTATTAGGACTGTAAAGATTGTTATCATTGATAACAGGATCTCTTATGAATGAATGAATTGAATGTTTTATATGATAAATATCATTTCCAACCAAAATACATAAACATCTGTAAAGGAAATAAGCATATGGGCATATGGCAGAGCAGATGGTCTCACCTCTGCAAGACTTCTTCACACTTTACCAGGCTTCAAAGAAGACAAAATCCATTGTTTTACCTGCAGGTCCGTTGTTGGTGGTTCATTGTGTATTCAGCACTATTTCACTCTGTCTTTTTTTCACACCCTGCATACTGGGGGGACTGGATGGGCGGATGTCGCTTACAGACGTGACCAAAAGGACTATGGCAATTGCAGTAAATGAAGGAGTCACATTGTCTGGGAAAGAACAATTCCTTGTTTGGGGGCAGGACATGCAGGTATAAAAGACTGTGATAACGAATACAAGGCAGACTCACCTGCTGACTGTGTGACTCTAAGCTGTACAGCTTAATAAACTATACAAACTGGAGCTCTCCTGTACCGTAATTATTTAATAGAGATAATGTCCACAACATCATCTCTGTGTAAAATTTGTAAAATCCTGGATAAAAGAGTTTTGTGCAAAAGAATTAATGTTTTTGTGCAGCATGAATTGCAGGAGAGCAGAGGAAGGAGTTTGCAAAACAACTGCTGCAACAAACAGGAAATCCAAAGACAAAACTTAAACAACGTATTAAACCAAAGTAACCAGAAACTGAACAGAATTACAGAAAACAGGGCAGGACACAGTACAGACCAGCAGAGAGGAGTGGAAAGACAAGCCGGAATATTCACACACTCACAGGGGTTGAGATAATACTAACTTATTTCCTTGCGTTATAGGAAAATATAAAGGACCTTTATTAAACATAACTGTTTTTGTAATAATCATAGAGTGTAGTTACCAAATTACTGAAGTTACCACAATGTTCACTTTCCCTGTAAAGGGTTAAAGCTTTTAAACATTTCTGAAAATACTTGAGCAAAACTCTTATTTGTGGCAAAGATCTGTGTGTTTCCTCTGGCATGCAGATTCCTGTAAACCGTATGATTCATGAGTCTAAAATTTGGAGGATGGCCTCACTGTTTTTTATCACAGATCAGCAGTCCTGGTACAGTCTCGTGGAAGAGAACATCCAAATATTGTATTTTTTGGTATCAAAAGTAATTTAAAACTTGGTTTAAAAATGAAGGTGACAGTAAAGATTTCCATATAAGACAGCCACTGGCTGTGTTTCAGCAGTTTCAATCTGTTCTTCTCTGCAGCTGCAGCACAGCAACGGTAAGAATCCACATTTATATGAATTTATATATATATATCTATTTTATTGTTTAATGCATAACTTTTTACATATTTTGGAACATCTACTGTTTTGGGTTCATGAATAACAAAAATAATAATGTATTTGATAAATGAAACTGAAGCTTTATTATAAGGAAAGGAAACAAGTAGACAATTACAATGTCCTTGTTTCCTAAGTAATCCACTTGTACCTAATCAGGATTTCAGTCTCCATTCTTATTGTGATTTCAGTGCTCCATAGATTATGTCAGCATAGGTGAAACACAACCCTGTGTTTACTAAGACATAGCTGATTGAACTAATTCATATCTGCTGATGTTGAACCGACGCACTGAGTTCAACATTTATCTCTCTTGATCACGAGGCCGATTTCTTTCTGCCTACTATTATTAAATAAATACTAAATATTTTCCAAAATGAATTGAGTGTGTTGATACAAGTACAAGAGCTGTATATATAATTTTGGTCTCAAACAAAATATAGTAGGCAAAAGGCAGGGGTACACCCTAGACAGGTCTATCCAGGGCCACATAGAAGACAAACAACCAATGACACTCACATTCACATCTAGGGAGAATTTAGAATGATCAAATAACCTACTCTGGACTGTGGGAGGAAGCCGGAGTACCTGGAGAGAACCAACGCAAGCACGGGGAGAACATAAAAACTCCTCACAGAAAGACCCACCGGGCCAGGAATTGAACCAGGAACCTTCTTGCTGTGAGGCAACCAAGCTAACCACTAAGCCACCGTGCTGCCAACTCAAAATATGACAACCCGTTTCAGAGTAAATTTACCTAAAACATAGAAAAAAAGCAAAAATGATTATCTCTGCCTCAAAAATGAAAATACTTCAAATGAAAATCACTTTTACATCATAATTTACTAGCCCATTGAATTTAGGAATCAATAATGTGATATTTAATGATCTTTCTTACGTATCAGACTACAAAACTAATCATATTACACTTGTAATTATTTATTCCATCCAAATTCAACTGTTTTCCTGTAAAACTGTCTTGTTTTTAAATCAATCTGAAACCACTAATGTCCTGTTCAAATTGACCAGACAAAAATATTAAAAAGTTTAAATAGCCCTGGTCATGTTGCTTGTATGTGCTGAAGGAAATTCATTAGCTGCATTTATATTACATCTCATCAATGAGTAATGTACTTAAACTTGTGTATCATTTCAAGGATGTGCTTTGTATTATCTCACAAGAACAAGGCCATCTGGGTGCATGAGAAAACCAGGGTTTAGCCTTGAACAGAAGGTTCTAGTCTGAAGGAAATACCGTACAAACTGTTGTAAAAAGGAGAGGATACAGATTTGCATTAAGTCAGGATTGTAAAAAAAGGGAGTGTACGCAGAAGTACTCAGATCACATCTGGATGCAGGTTTTTCTGCATCTGGTTATGGATGGATGGATGGATGGATGGATGGATGGATGGATGGATGGATGGATGGATGGATGGATGGATGGATGGATGGATGGATGGATGGATGGATGGATGGATGGATGGATGGGCGGACACATCTGTCAATCAATCAAAGTAAGACAAATGAAGGAAACCACCCAAATTCAAATAATAGGCCGTTACATACTGGATTTTGTTATTGTAGAACATTTCACCCTTTTCGTGGTCTTGGTGCTTTACGTAAGAGCCACTTTCTGCAAATGTGTAAACTGTGATCAACTTTCTCCATCTCCTGGAGTAGACAAGAAGGTGTATAGAAGCAAAGACAGCTTGTGTATGTAAGGGATCCCCCCACATTCTGTAATCAAGTGAGAAGTGTTAGAAAGTCTAACAAGTTTCTGGTCGTGTTGCTTGTATGTGCCTGGCACCTTCACAGGAACGTGGAAGAAAAGGCCCAAGAATTCATCACAAGTATTCAGTGGGACATAGTGGGACATGTTAGAAAGTATAATTCAAGAAGAGTCCACACTTCACTCCTAAACACCTTAAACTATACATGAACATTATAATTAACAGAGAATCTGCTTTCCTTTTCACATTCACATTTCAGTCATAACCATGACTTTCCTTTTTACTTTATATGGACAAATAAGGACTTTCTAGTGCAAAAATACTATTTGAATCCACCTTCAGACCATCTACTAACAATCCAACCAGGTCAATAAACCAACACAGCGAGGAGAATGTGTGTGTCCCAGTGTCACTGAAGTGAGGTTTTGGTTCTAAACTACTTTACATGAACATTAAGTTATCTGCCAAAAGTAGACAGAATCGATTCCACCCATGTTATTACAATAAAACTGAATATATTATAATTTTAACAAAATATGAAAACACACCACAAGACTATGAGATGTGGCAATCAGTAGGATCAGTGGGGAAGGAGACCATGTGTGGATGTGTGAGCAATGGACGTGAGCATGTTGGTTGGTATAACATAAACCAAAGACATGTGTACTAGAAGAGCTCCACTCCATTATGGGAAGGGTGGAGTTAAATAGGGGAAGGAACAAATGGCCAAGGTGCTCCAAATCACTCCAGAGATCTGTGATGCTGCAGCAGAAGGACGAACAGATGTTAGAACCAGCAAACTGTCACATTTGGCAGAAGTCTTCAGTGTGAATCAAGTGTGTTCAGGACAGATAAATGTTGCCCTAATGTTTCCTCTTATATTCCTCAACCTTTTTGTTAACACAATTAAAGTTGCATATCAGTTAATTTCATACATTTAAATGTGATCTAACAGAGCTTTATTTCTTAATAGGAATGTACAAGATGTGTCCCAGCAGTGTGGGTGAGTGTCTTCGCTCATATGAAGATCCTGCTTGTTATTATTTAAGATCTGTACAGTTTTTTTTCCTGATTTATTTTTTCTCGCAAGTCCAACCTGTTAATGTCCATAAAGTCACTACGGGGGAAACATTTGGAGCAGATGAAGATCTACTGAGACAAGTGAGAGACAAGCTTCATGTGAAGTTCACAAGCCCACAGGAAAGTGATGTCATCATTGTCATCTGTCCAATCACCTCTTCTGTTGGGTCAGGTGTGGAGGCAGCCATGAAGGAGGTGTCAGGTACTGTGTTTCAGCTGGTTTGAACAAGGCAGATTATTTTAATTTGGACTTGTGTTTAAATTTGCATGTACATAAAACCAGCATCCTTTTACACATGCAGTTGCAAATCATCTTATCAAAAAGACGATATAACAATGTTAACAGTGTATTGCAGCAGTCTTGTATGTGGACATCAAACAGAAAAAGACAAATAAGAAACATTTCAAAAAGCCAAAGATAAACACAAAACGTAGGAAAAATTCAAATTTACTAGATGGATGACGTTACCCTGCTGTCAGAAGATTTAACCTCCAGTTCTGTCATATATTTTAAGTTAGTTTTACACTTGGCTACATTTTACACATGGGCGGAGACATGAAGTTGTCTCCCAACTGATATTTAAGCAGATAAAATGAAAAAAAAAATTGGGGGGATTTAATGCTATCAAAAGGTTAAACTCCAGTGATTATGTGATTATGAAAGAATGGGTTGCTATCAGTCAGAATTTGACCCAGAAGTTGATTAAGAGCATGCCCAGTCGAATTGCAGAGGTCCTGAAAAAGAAGGGCCAACACTGCAAATACTGACTTTTTGCATAAATGCTATGTAATTGTCGACCAAAGCCTTTGACACGAATGAAGGGCTTGTAATTACATTTCAGTACATCACAGAAAAAATCTAAAAAGATCTAAAAGCAGTTTAGCAGCAAACTTTGTAAAAACTAATATTTGTGTCATTCTCAAAATCTTTGGCCATGACTATATACGATATGTGTGTGTGCGTGCATCTGTGTATATACACACATTTGTTTTGCTTGATTAGTGGATTTTAAATAAAACAAAGCACAGACTCTTTTCGCAAGGGATGGTGAAGGGTTGTAGCCATGAGCACCGTCAAACAGTGATGATCAGGTCTGATGAACTGAGAAAATTAAACGATATGGTAGTGGTGGGCTTAAAATTAAACTTCATACATCGGTGCAGTCTGGGGCTCTTACATTTTGAAATGGCCTTACCCCGTCCTACCTCTAAGCTGTTACTGGTATTTATATTCCCAGTTGCTCAGGATGTGATGCAGGCTCAGATAGGACACAACGTTTGCTGCTGCGGATCCCAAATTGTGGCATTTATTGTTCTTCGTTGCCCACATGTAAATCTGCTTTTAAGATCCACCTCCTGTGTTTGACTTTCAACCTAGAGTGATATATCCCGGGTTTCAGCAGAAGGATTCATTTGTGAGCATCTGGATCAGCTGCATCTGCACAACTGGAACTACAACAGTGAGATGTGTCTAATATGAGTAGGAAACAATAAAAATCATCTCTGACTGCAAAATGATGGGAGTGGTGGCCTAGTGGTGACAGTGGTGGGCTTGGGTGTGGAGGACCCAGGTTCAAGCCAAGGGCTGCCTACAATGGTAAATCACTGGGGGCCCCGGAGCAAGGCCCTTAACTCCCAATTGCTCCCCGCTGCCCTGCTAGCAGCCCAACTGCTCACTAGTGAAACTAGTTGATGGGTTAAAAGCAGAGACTAATTTCGGTGTGCATCGTACATACAGCGTGTGCACGATGTCCACAATGAAAAGGACAGAAAAAAGAAAGAAAGAAAGAAAAACAATCATGAAACAGACATTTAACCATTTAATAGAAAATATTTGTTCATTTTGAATTTTTTGGAAATAAAATTCATCTCAAAAAGGTTGGAACGGTTATCACAAAAGGAAAGATTTGTTTATATTATATTGGGAATAAAATATAGTTTTTTTGTGATAAAACATTCTTCAATCATAATTTTAAAGATTTATTTTGTGAGTTACTTTAATACATTTAAATCTTTTCATGTCATCTCATGATTAGACTCTCAATAATACTTCGTCAAGTTGTGTCGTCAGTTTGATTCAGGCATCTGCATATGCGTCCATAAATTTCTGCATTTCATCTATGCGAGATCAGCCACAAATGATTCATTTCAACGAGTAGCCATGACAATGATAATAATAATAACAATAACAAATGCTATACAAATAAATAAACTACCATCTTTGCAACTTAAACTATTATTACCCACGCGTCTCTGATTAGTCCATCTCAGAAAGTCTCCAGCAGATCCGTGTGACCTTAAAACAGAATAATCATGCTGGGCTAAAGCCTCTCATATCTGATTGACAGCCTCCCTGTTTCTTGCACAGATCAGAAGTCCTGGTACAGTCTCGTGGAAGAGAACATTAACATCCAAGACAACATTCTTGAAGGTCTCAGACCATCTTCTCCCGCCAGCTGAGTAGTCGACGTCACGGGTGTGGTGCATCAGAACCAGAATGATCTTTTTATCTCCTGCTGACACCATATAAAAAAAAAAAAAAAAAAAAAGATCAAGCTAACCAATCAAACTGACAACCGTAAAATCTATCTTATTTTATTTCTATCTTTAGATGTGCAAAGCTAAAATACTACTGTAAATCTGCATTAAGTTGTTGGTATTTCATATGTAAGATGATTTGCATCTGTGTACACAAACATTGTGGTTTTATAAAAGTCCACAGTTAAGCACCAAACCAAGATGAAATAAACTGTGATATCAAATCATAAAACAGGTTAAACACAGTACCTGGCATCTCCCTCATGGCTGCATCCACATTTGACCCAACACGAGAGCTGATTGGACAGAAGACAATGATGAATTCACTTTCCTGTTGGTTTGTGATCATCACATGTTGTCCATTTGTTACTTGTCTCAGCAGATCTTCATCTGCCCCAAAAGTTTCTCCTGTGGTGATTTTGTGGACCTTAACTGTAGACATGCAGGGAAATACAGAGCAGGAAAAGATAAACATCAGAACTACTCACTTTAAGGAGGACAAGTGAAGACAATCGCCTACACCTCTAAACTCATCACAGGCTTAATAATAAAATAAGTATCTCA
>CM026200.1:25391699-25476699 GCA_014839995.1 Xenentodon cancila
TGATAACTGGATATTGTGATTTTAAAGGATCCAGACTTTATCATAATTTTGTTAATGCATATGGTTAACGCTGCTGGAAAACCAAAAAATCCATAGGAAATCTATAATTTATTGCATTAAATGTGTTCTTAAAGGTGGTTATAAATATCTTGCGGGTTCTCTTTGTTGTGTTTAATCTGTGAGGAATCTTCCGTTCACTCGCTCTGCCAGTGAAAAATGATTGATTCATGTTGCTCTGATAAGATACTTTACTGAGATCTTATCAGAGCACCATGTGACTGATCAAGACTGTGGCCATTCTTCTAATATATCGGTAGAAATGTCTGAAGCCACTCTCTGTGAGTAACTACTGTGGTGAAATGAGTTTAATTTTGGATATTTGACATACATTAACTACTTATCACCTATGGTTTCGTTTAGGGACAGTCAACAAACTACCGACTGCTGAAACATTGCAGATTTTTCTTTTAAAGACATAAAATCTGACCAAGAAACTGTAAATCCACCCGAATTGTTGTAGTAAAAGCATAAAATAAAACACATTTTTTTGTATTGTATTTGAGGAAACTTTTGTATTTTTAAAATATTTTTATATGTGGAAAAATTGTTTGTCATTTATTTTCCCTTTTTTTCTTTTGGTTCAATAGCTTTATAACCACGTGACTTATACATTTTACTCATTTGACATTTGACAGCATACATTTAAAATGTATGCTGTCAAATGTCAAAATGCTGCTACAAATGCTGATTTGTAGGACCTAAATAGAAATATAAAACATATCTCTTTTGTTTGGCATTTTAATGCTTTAATATTTTATATTAATTTATGATGAAAATACCAGTACCAACATTGATGTAGTTGGGTTTTATTAAGTACTCTAGATTCTCTATGAGACTTGTCCAGGGCATAGCAACAAAAACTGATATGCAGGAAGGTGATCTAAGAGTAACAGTAACAAGTTTACATAATTAATAAATAGAGGATTGATGAAAATGTAAAGTGGAAAAATAGGCACTCTAACAATGTTCCAGACGTGGTTTACAGCTCCCGCTTTCCTTTAAACATGGATGCTTTTGTATTTTCTATAATGAAATCATGTAGAAGACAGACGAGGAGGAGCTGAGTCAAACCACAGTTTGAGACAAAGCAGATAACAAAGTTACATTAACTCTTTCATACAGAAAGATATATAAATAAGTTATAAAACAACAGAAAACAAACAGTGCAACTGACTCACATTATTTCAAAAGTGATCCCACCCAAAAGGAAAATAAATGGTGAATATTTCTAATTTCATAAAATGATTCTTTTAATTCAAAGTCAAAGTCAAGTTTATTGTCGATTCTACCACATGTGAGATACATACAGAGAATCGAAATTACTTTACTCTCAAACCCTCGGTGCTACACAATAAATAAATTTTAAACACAAAGTGCAAATTAAAAAGAAACAGGTTATAGCATGATGTTGGGTTTAAGAGCCAAAGGCAATACAATTACAGTATATGAATGAAATGGTAGTATGATGATAGACATTATTGTTATGATGAACTGGATTGTAATAAGCAGGGCGGGAAATGGAGGAAGAGCTGGGAGAGTGTTCAGCGTCCTGACGGCCTGGTGGATGAAACTGTCCTTCAGTCGGCTGGTTCTGGCCCGGAGGCTCTGCAGCCTCCTCCCTGATGGCAGCAGACTGAAGAGGCTGTGTGACGGGTGGGTGGGGTCTCTCACAATGCTGATGGCTTTGCGAGTCAGACGTCTGCTGTAGATGTCCTGAAGTGAGGGGAGAGAGACACCAACGATCTTCTCAGCTGCTCTCACGACACGTTTAAAAAAAAAGTTTAAAAAATAAAAGAAAAAGCCACAAGGCTCCTAAAAATGATCAGGGAGTCACAATCATGTCAAGGCTGTTTTGACTGCAGTAAACTAACTATTCAGATCCTCACTATCACAGCCTCAGTCCTAAATGTGGGTTATATAATAAAATTGAACTTGTTTCAGCTTCACCTTCTTCAGGAAGGACACAGAAACTACCTCCGTGTATGTTGACGTATGTTAAAAACAAAGTAACTTCATGAAAAACAAACCATTCATTCATTTAATTATATATATATATATATATATATATATATATATATATATATATATATATATATATATATATATATATATATATATATATATATATATATATATAAAACTCGTTCCTCACCCTCCGTGGGTGGTGTCCCTTCTAAGCTCGGGTCCTCTACCAGAGGCCAGGGAGCTTGAGGGTTCTGCGCAGTATCTTTGTTGTTCCTAACACTGCACTTTTCTGGACTGAGATGTCTGAGGTTGTTCCGGGGATCTGCTGCAGCCACTCTTCCAGTTTGGGGGTTACTGCCCCGAGTGCTCCGATCACCACGGGCACTACTGTCACCTTCACCTTCCAGGCCTTCTCCAGCTCCTCTCTAAGCCCTTGGTATTTCTCAAGTTTCTCGTGTTCCTTTCGCCTGATGTTACCATCACTTGGTATTGCCACATCCACCACCACGGCTTTCCTCTGCCCTTTGTCTACCACCACCATGTCTGGTTGGTTTGCCATCACCATCCTGTCTGTCTGTATCTGGAAGTCCCACAGGAGCTTTGCTCTGTCATTTTCCACCACCTTGGGAGGTGTTTCCAATTTTTGACCTTGGGGTTTCCAGCCCATACTCCACACAGATGTTTCTGTAGAGTATGCCCGCTACTTGGTTATGGCGTTCCATGTATGCTTTCCCTGCCAGCATCTTACACCCTTCAGTTATGTGCTGGATTGTTTCCGGTGCTTCTTTGCACAACCTACACCTTGGGTCTTGTCTGGTGTGGTATATCTGGGCCTCTATTGCTCTGGTGTTCAGAGCCTGCTCCTGTGCAGCCAGGATGAGTGCCTCTGTGCTGTCCTGTAGGCCAGCTCTCTCTACCCATTGGTAGGACTTCTTGAGATCAGCCACTTCATTTATGGTTCGATGGTACATCCCGTGTAGGGGCTTGCTCTCCCATGATGCTTCCTCCTCCAGCACCTCTTCACCTTGCCATTGTCTGAGGCATTCACTGAGTATGTCATCCACTTGGGCCTTGTCCTTGATGTACTCAAGGAGCTTGGCAGTTTCGTCCCAGATAGTGGCTTTCACACTCACTAGTCCTCGGCCTCCTTCCTTACGGCTTGCGTATAGTCTCAGTGTGCTGGATTTGGCCAGCTTTGGCCACCTTATTATTCCTGCAGGGTATCTGATCACTGACAGGGCGTAGCTGTTTATTGCCCGGGACTTGTTCTTGCCCTTGAGCTGGCTTCTTAGGACTTGCCTTACTCGCTGGAGGTATTTGGCTGTTGCCATTTTCCTTGTAGCCCCTTCGAGGATACCATTTGCCTGTGGTATTCCAAGGTATTTGTAATTGTCCTCAATGTCTGCTATTGTTCCTTCTGGGACTGAGACCCCTTCTGTGTGGACTACCTTGCCTCTTTTTGTCACCATCCTCCTACATTTCTCAAGCCCGAATGACATCCCAATGTTGTTGCTGTAGATCCTGGTGGTGTGGATCAGGGAGTCTATGTCCCGCTCGCTCTTAGTGTACAGCTTGATGTCATCCATGTAGAGGAGGTGACTGATTGTAGCTCCATTCCTGAGTCGGTATCCATAGCCATTCTTGTTGATTATTTGGCTTAGGGGGTTCAGACCTATGCAGAACAGCAGTGGGGACAGCGCATCTCCTTGGTATATGCCTGATGGACACTTGTGCAAGTGGCTTGCCATTTGCCTCTGTGCCTATGCTATGCATAGAGATGTTTAAAGAACACATCCATGACTTGGTTTGAATATTTAGATACATTTTAGTGTCAGCACACTAACATGACAAAAACCTTTTAGACACAGAAATCACCATGTGCTGTGTCCTCTCTTTGGTTTCAGGTTTTTAATGCAGCCGCCTCAGATGAAGTTTATTTCAGCGCCACGTTTTCTGAACGTTTTACTTACAGTACATGAAAGGTCTGCTAAATTGGATTCAAATTAAATGGCTTGCTTCTTCCATGGAGAGCTTTCCTGTTTTAAAAATGTTGTGTTACCTTAGCAGAATCAGTGGTGTAGACACTCCGTCATCCAGGTGATGGAAACTCTTAAAACCTTGAAATTACACCACTGGACTATATTTTCTTTTATCACTGAAGAAGTTTTACCTTCCATCCAGATGATACTCTCATTTGACAATGCCTCCTGGATAGGAGATATATTAACCAATTTTGACATCCAAGAAATTAGATTGTCCAAAATAAGTAAAACAAATACATTCGAAGTATAAGAAACATGCATTTGACAAGCAGAACAAGTGCAGGTTTAATGACAGAAATAATGTAATAATGTCCCTCCCTTGACTGAGGGGTTGCCACAGTGGGGCTTCATGGCCTGCACACAAATTTGGCAAATATTTTGCAGTTGTAGGGAGATGCCGACACAGATAGGAATTGAACCAGTGACCTTTTGATTAGGAGGCACCAAAAAGCCAGGCTGCCAGAGTGGCTGGATTTATTAACATTAGCATCAAACATGAAGTAGGCCTGGAAAAATAAAGGGATACCTGTGGATCATCTAAGCCAGTCCTTAACTTCAAACTTTATCCAAAACGTACCGTTTAAACCTAATCTTAAGCTAGAGAAAGTGTCTGTGCACCAAGAACTGAGGACCACTTGGTTTATCTGTAGTTGACGGCAGTTGCAGCGGTCTTAGTTTTAAACCTCAGGAGGGAATTCTTATGAAGACTGAGGTTAACAGAACTTAGATCAAATCTGAAGACCTCCAGACCACTAATGTGTACAATTTAAAATGCTGTAGATTTATTTTAATAACACTAACGTGTAGTTTGTGTAGAAAAATTTGACAAACAGCATTTCTGTTGACTGCAAGCTAAAAAAAAACAGGCTCACAGTTGTTATCAAACTAATATAATTTTTCTTTACTTCTGGGTTGAATTTGATGCAATTCCAGCTGAATGTTTATTTGTATTTGTTATGCATTTTAATTTCTCAGTTTTTTTCTATTGCTCTCTAGTGCTCATGATAGTTACATATAACTGTGAATCCAGCAACATTGGATTATTAAATCTTCTTAAAGCCTTAAATGCAGAATCTAATTTAATTTATCACTCAGTTATAGGTAAAGCACTTACAACAATATGAACTTCTAGAATTTAAACTATTACTAGACTGAGCCAAAGCATCTTGTATTTGATGGACAGACTCGCTGTTTCTTCCACAAATCAGTAGTCCTGGCGGACTTTCTTGGAAGAGAACCTGAACTTCCAGGACAACATTCAAGGTGGTCTCAGACCACTTCTCGCCAGCAGTTGAGTATTTGATGCAATTCAAGCTGCATGTTTTTTGTATTTGTTATGCATTTTAATTTCTTACAGTTTTTTTTTTACTTTCAATGGTGCTTATGATAGTTACATTTACCTTTGAAGCCAGCAACATTGGATTATTAAATCTTCCTAAAGCCTTTAATCAAAATCTAAATTATTTCATCTCTCAGTTATGGCTTAAGTACATTTTTACAAACTTCTCTGTATGTGATTCATATTTAGCTCTATTTTCATAAGATATACTGTTTATAATGAAACCTTTGTTAAAAAAATTATTAAAAAACTGACTCAAAAACGGTAAATTGAATACTTTATTTTCCACTTTTATTATCAAAGAACGTAATCGTGAGGGTTATGTGTGTTTGTTTATTGACACATTAACACAATGATCAGAACTGTAGCTGATCAACACATTCATCGTCATTTTTGTCTGCAATCTTTTTAATCAAAGTTATATCTTCAGATTACTGCTTCAGTCCTTATGACATTGATCCATCTAACTTACTCACATATAAGTTACTATTAACTCCATACCAGTAACTATCATGGTAGTATAAGTGTAGCGACCTCACTGTTTGCTTCATATGTCATATTGGAAGTGTAACCTGCTCCTAAACAGCTGCTACTACAAGGAACGATTATAAACTCTCCTTGTTGATCACGTTATATAAAGATTAATGCAACATATGTAAGCAAAGGCACATTTGTCAGAATTATGCGCTGCAGCTTTACAGTTTGTTGATGAAGTCGTCTCCAAAGTCAATCATCAGTTTCAGCACACTCAGGATCAGTGTGTTGACGTCCTCATCTAAGTTGATTTCATCACTGTAGTTCTTCACAGGAAGGATGCAGTTCATTGGAATCCCCAGTCTGGAGCTGAAGTCTGACATCTAAAATTAAAAGGAATAACATTTTACTGTAACTTGAATTTTTACCTCTGTGGGTTCTTGAGCTCACAATATAAAAGACTCCAGCTGAATTCACCTTTTTCTTCAGATGTTTGCTGTTGTAAACATTCCTCAGACTCTTCTCAGTTTCACCACAGGCCTTATCAATGTGGGTGAGAACAGCCAGTTGAGGAATACCTGCAGATAAAGAGATGTAATTCTGTCTATTTTGTTATACAAATGTCTGATATCAATTTCTGCAAGTCATTTGAGGCCAGAAATTAATTCAGCAAAAGCTTGTATATGGTATCATCATTTATGTTTTAATCCATATTCTTCAAACCAAGACAGCACAATAAATGTTTTGTCTCTTCTTTTATAGACATTTTTAGTAGTATAAATCTCATGATATGAAATTCAGCCTCCGTTTTGTACCCAGCACTAGTTTCACTAGGTGGGCTGCTATCTGGCAGCCAGGGAGCAATTCAGAGTTAAGGTGATTCACCATTGTTGCCAGGCACTTGAGCCCAGCACTGTAACTGTAAGTTCTTTAAACCAAAACAGTACAATAAATGTTCAGTACATGTTTTCTTTTTTTTATTGACATTTATAGACATTTTTCTTTTTATTGTAATCTTAATGGTCTTTCAGGGTTGGAGAAAAGTGTTAAATGTTCAGAAATGTTGAGAATGATAATAAAACTAGAGCATGTAGAGCTTCATGAACCCGGAAAAAGGACTCTGTGGAAGTTGATTTTAACGCCTGACTTGTCATCAATCAAGTGTAACAGCATTTGGACAGGAATGAAACGCAGCTGCAAACATTTGTGACACAAAATGTTCACACTTTATATAATTAATTGGAAATGGAGTTCAGCATTGTTTTCTCTTACCATAATACAATTTTTTTTTTTGGAAAGGAAAATTGTCACCATTTTCCTGTTATTTAACTTATTTTAAATCTATTAATGTTTAACAGAGTTCATGTCTCTGCTGCCTGTTATATTTTCTTACCCAAGTCACTGGCTGCTTCTCTGATGTCCCTCATTTTCTCTAAAATGGAGGGTTTCATTTCACTGGCATCGGCAGAATAAACACAAACCAGAACATGAACTTTCTCTTGTAGAGATGGCGAAGAGATGTAGTCAGGATCACCCTCAGACAGGCGAGATGCAGGATTGAACTGCAGAAATTCAAAAGTATAGAAGTCTTGAAATCATGTTAATCTTCATCAAACAAAGGTAAATACAGAACGTATGTAACAACCTTATAACCCTCTTTCACATGTCCCTTCAGAACCAGTTTGATATCATCTGCATCTACGCCATTTGCTTTCCCTTCCTCCAAACCCATAATGTCATTGAACACAAAGGGGTAAATGTTTCCTCTTCCTCCCTTCTGGATTTTATGGGTTTCATACTGTAAGATCAAACAGAAATTTAGAAAAGTAACTTTAAATGCAACCACCAAAAGCACATGGTATCACTGTCTAAGGTTGGCAACAACATGTTTATTCAGACAACACACCGAATAATAAATCGTGCATTGACTGATACTTAAAAAATCTTTTTAAAAATAGGATTGTTTTTATGAGAGAGAAATTTCATAACAGCCTTCTCACTTCTGTGCTTTAGGTGTCATTGACGGGAAAGCTTACATCCTATGTCCCAGTTTGAGAAAATATATACTAAAAAAAAAAAATGCCCACACCAAGTAGACCTAATTGACAGATGTCGTCTAAGTCATCATAAAAATAATTATTGTGTATTATTTTCAAAGTTTATTATTATCTATTTTATGTTACACAGATTGCATGTTAACAGAAGGCAAATACTCTGCCTAACTAGTGGCGCTTCACCAAACTACAATTCATCAGTTTTTTTTTTTTTAATACATATTTGCAGCTTATTTTGTATAGTTATTTCTACACAAGATAAACATGGAAGTCACAAAATTTAAATAAAAGCAGTTTGGAGTAATTTGAAAGATATTCTTTCACTTAGGTTAGATGTAACAATCCACTTCCAGCAATTAATCTTAGCCAGGATTATGCAGACTGTCAGATAACGATATAAATACCTTCTTATTGAACACTGGGACTGACAGAAAATAATCTAATTCCCAAAAATGTTGACTAATCTCTATTGAATAATCTAGATATTTATTATTTCTAAAATGTATTCCTTCAGCTATCATTTTCTTTTGAATAAAATTATACCATGGTGAAAACAATTTATAACATGTTTTACATAATGAAACATATAATCAAAAGAGAAGACAGGCTTCTGAGTTTTGCATAAGAGTATCATATCATTCATGACCATACAGTATGTGAATTCTTTTTTAAAAAGTGCACATAAAAGCAGCTTCAAAAATCAAGTCTGATTTCAAACAATAAAACTGTTTAAGGTGCATGACAGTATATAAAAGTAAAAGTACTATCGTAGTTCTAGCTTTAATTAAGTTTTATACACAGCTGCTAAGGATTGAATAATAAACCCCTAAATGGGAAATTACAGTATTAGTGTATTTTTGTATATATGTTGTTTTTATAATTTAGTGTTTTTATTCTTTCTTTAATTTATTTTTTTAATAAATCAAAAGTAGTAGTCTTGCAACTAAAAAACCAACAAACTAGCAATACATTAAGGTGAAAATATAAACATCAGAAGTCATATTTATTTAAAATGTGTCAGACAAACCTTCTTTGTGTGACTTTTGTCAGAGTTGGTACAGCTGGCTGAAGCTGGAATGGCTGTTCTCCCTCTTAGGACACTGCTGACAGAGTTGACGAAGCTGGACTTTCCAGCACCGACTGGTCCGTAGAGCAAAATTCTGAGGTGACTGATTTGATCATTTTGTGGTTGATAGTCCTTCAGGTACTTCAGGTGTTTCTCATTGTCTCTGTTAAATTGCAGAAAACAAAAAAATATAATTGAATACAATGGTTTTGCATATGGGTCGCACTGTTGCCTCTGAAAGAGGGTTCCTGGTTTGAGGCCTGAAGGAGTAACTCTGAAATCCTCTCACAATCCAAAAACTAACCCTAACCCTTTCATTTTAGTTCAAATATTCATTCAAAATTGCCTATAAGACAGATATTGACTGACAACCTGTCCAGGGAGTCCCAGGACTGAGTTTTTATTCACTGTTCTCTCATGAAGTCAGAATATTTTTGTTCCTCTCTTTTATTACAAAATATATATATATATATATATATATATATATATATATATATATATATATATATATATATATGTTGAAAATAAAGATAACACATAAAATAAAGATGGTCTCACCCCCAGGATATTTGTCTCCAAGGACTGCTCAACACTGAAAAAGGTGCAGATGTTAATTCAGAAATTATTAAAGTCATGCAACAGGACAGACTCAGTTTGTGCATGTGTGTGTGTACGTGCGTGTGTGCGTGTTGGTGCATAGACAGAAATGTTTATCACTTACGTGGGGAAGGTGGTGGGGGAGGTCGTGGTGTATCTGGAACTAAACACAAGACAGATGCAAGACTTTTAGATAGAAAAACTAAACGGTTTCAGTTTCCTCATAACGAAAAAAAAATGGCAGCAGTGCAGAATAGCTGTGGCCTTGTCCAAAAGTCAAAGGTAATATTGATAAAGCCAGTCACTGACAGGAAGAGGAAGAGTTTATGCTCCTGGACATGCAGTGGAGGAGGGAGATAGGGTAGGGAGAGAGGGAGGGAGGAGCTTGAGAAGTCAATGATGGAGCATGTTTTCTTAAGGAGCACTGGATTTGGGGAGGGAGGATTTAGCTTTGCATGCATTGTCGTCTCCATGCATGTGAGTCGGTAAGTTGTGCTGCTTATCAGAGAAAGAGAAATTAAAAATTTAGTCAGATAATTAAAACAATTTGTATATTTATTTTGAAAAGCATGCAGCATTAAACTGTTTTTAGGGGTAATAAATACAAGAATAGCAGTGAAATTATCTGCTACATGCATCTTAAATACTTGGTCTTATTCATTTTACTTGCCTTTGGATGAACCACCTCCCATAACTGAAACTGCATAGGAAAGAAAGAAAGAAAGAAAGAAAGAAAGAAAGAAAGAAAGAAAGAAAGAAAGAAAGAAAGAAAGAAAGAAAGAAAGAAAGAAAGAAAGAAAGAAAGAAAGAAAGAAAGAAAGAAAGAAAGAAAGAAAGAAAGAAAGAAAGAAACAAACAAAGAAACAAAGAAACAAAGAAACAAAGAAACAAAGAAACAAAGAAAAGCAGTTACTGAAGTTGTCTGAGGTCGGAATGGATTTATTTTCTATAAACTTTAAATAATCTGAACTGATCTTGTAGCAAACTAAAACAAAGCAATCCAGAATGAGCTTTAAAGCATTTCAATAATCATGCACATGAACTGAATCTCACACTAAATATATAAACTAAAGACCGGTTAAAAAAGTGGAAGTAGAAAACTGGTACATTTTGATAAAAAAGATCAATCCTACCTTTAGTATAGACTTTAGTATGAATGTGCCAAGGCTGGGAAGAACCATGTGGTGGTGCAGCAAATGGGAGTGTCTCTTTATACTTTTTTTTACTTTCACTTTCACTTTCACTCTCATGCTCATGAACCATGTGATTTAAAAGAAGGCTGAGAGTCCGAGTACCTTTGATTTCACACATCTTGAACTTTGTTATGCTAATTTCTTTTGTCCAGCAAAAGGCTTGTTATGAGAATCAGCAATATTAGATCACAATTTGAATTCTTGAATACCTCTGTCAGTGTAAATATGCATTTACAGTTGCAGCCAGAGGGTTACATAGAGTTTAGAAAAAAAAACTTATTATACACATTTTCTTCTCCCAGGGTGTTGAAAATAAATTTATATTACATATGCGTGCTGAATAATTAACACCTGCTTAGTTGTAGAAAATATAATAAACATTGCATGATTAATAACCACCTACTCATTAGTAGATAATACAATGACATTTAGTAACCAACTGCTTATTTATTAATTTACAGAGTTAAAGGACATCATACTATGTGTTGTGACTGGGAGTGAATGTTGTGGAATAACTGTCTGGTGGGTGTTGTAGACACTGAATGTTCAAGGATATGGAAAGGTGTGGTGTATGGTATAAAAGAAGGACAGCGCCAGCAAAAAACAGATCTCATCGGTATGCTGGCCTTTACACACGCATTGAAATCTCCAGATATATTTGTACTTGTACAAGAATAATTGGTTAATAAAAGGTTAAAAATTTAATGTTGATGTTTAACAAGTGTGTCTCTTTCCTATCAAAGATCTTGGTGAAGCTGGGCTTCAACAAGGGCTAAATATCAAATATAAGACTTCTCAAACTCACTTTTAAATATGAAATGTTTATGCATGTTAAATGGCAATTGCTTAATATAACCAAATGGTATATGTTAAATAATAACCATCTTGATATCTGAATAGATTTAACTTGTCAGCTGACCAGTGACAATAAGTTGCCAAATATGCAAATATATGGGAAATGTCAATCCCTGGCATTTGACTGTTTCACATTTACCGTTCAAATACTAAGAAGAGAAGAGCGCTCAGCGCTGACTGAAATCCACTATGCTGTGCTGCATGCTATGCAGGGAGACAGTTTTGCTGTCCTTCTGCATGTCACTATTAAAATGTCCCAACAGTTTTCCTATATGAGTTAAAATTAATTAGTTCAGTTGGTGTATATAATGCAAGTGTTTAGAGAGCAGCTCTGCGACCCACCTACTGGGATGGGCGAGTTCTTGGAAGGACTTCTGTCAGCCTGCTCATTGTTGTGGGTCATCAGTAAAGTCGTTTCATTTCCATAGAGACCATTTACCTCAGCAGTCACTTCAGGCTGGTGATTTTTTTATTTCCATTACTGCCATTTTCTGGAGAAGTTCTGGAGAAGTTGTACTCATCCAGGTAAAAAGAAAAGCATCTTGTGCTGATGACCTTGTGTTCCTAGATACAAATGCAGCTGCTCCCAAAGTCACTGGTCCTCCCTCAGAAGTAATTAAAGAAAAATACTAAAACCACTGCTGAAAAATCCTCGAAAAGTGCTTGAGTTCCACTGATTTAAGTCAAACATTTCTGTACATTTTGGCTGACAGATAAGAAGATATGAGTTAAAGAAGCTAGGCAGAAGCAAGCAAGCAGAAAGGAAGCAGAGGAAGTGTCCACACGATAAGGAAGCAGGACGTTAAAAACAGTATGTTTAATTGTTCATTTAAATACAATGTTCCTCAAAGACTAAAAGCAACTGGCATTCTTTTACCTCGATAGTATATTTCATTAAGAAATCTGGAAGAATTTCAGCACACAATAACCAAAAACACACATCTAAAAGATTTAAAAGAAGATCTAAAAGAAGAGATGGCGGTGCATGTACATGCAGCGGCTTCTCTCTCTTCCAACGGTGCGTCATTTTCGTGTTTTGCGTTTGTGTTTTTGTCACTAAAGATGTGTTTTAACAAGTCATGATGTACACATAAGTACAGCCGTGGGTTTTTGACGTTGGAAACAGCTAAACTGTCAAGCTGAACTCTAAACTCGCTGGCAGACTTTGGGACCACGGCCTGCTCCAGGAACCACCGCTACCGCTGACCCCCACGCCTGAATCCCAGCCGCATTGGAAGCGTCACAAGCAGTGCCAGAGGAAGCAGAAGAGGGGTAGTATTCAGGCAAGACTAACGGAGAACCCGAAAAAATCGGTGGTCCCCTCCAGTGTGTTGTCCAACGTTCGTTCTGCGCACCGATGCACAGCTCCAACCTCTTCATAAAGTTTGCGGACGACACGACTGTGGTGGGTCTCATCAACAACAACGATGAGTCAAACTACAGGAGCGAAGTGAGCCGCCTGGCTGAGTGGTGCAGCGACAACAATCTCTCCCTGAACGCGGATAAGACCAAGGAGATTGTTGCTGACTTCAGGAGACAACACACCAAGCATGCCCATCTGAACATCAACGGTGCTGCTGTGGAGAGGGAGAGCAGCACCAAGTTCCTGGGTGTCCACATCTCAGAGGACCTCTCCTGGACTGTTAACACTGCATCACTTGCCAAGAAGGCACAGCAGCGCCTCTACTTCCTCCGCAAACTGCGAAGAGCCAGAGCCCCGACCCCCATCAGGTACACCTTCTACAGAGGCACCATCGAGAGCATCCTGACCAGCTGCATCACCGTGTGGTACGGATCCTGCACCGCAACCTGCCGCAGGTCTCTCCAACGTGTCGTGAGAGCAGCTGAGAAGATCGTTGGTGTAACTCTCCCCTCACTTCAGGACATCTACAGCAGCCGTCTGACTCGCAAAGCCCTCAGCATTGTGAGAGACCCCACCCACCCGTCACACAGCCTCTTCAGTCTGCTGCCATCAGGGAGGAGGTTGCGGACCCTCCGGGCCAGAACCAGCCGACTGAAGGACTGTTTCATCCACCAGGCTGTCAGGACGCTGAACACTCTCCCTGCTCTTCCACCGTTTCCCGCCTTGCCCCCCCCTCACTCACTCTGATCTCAGTATCTGCATCAGGCACTTTTGGCAGAACCGGACCGCCTACTTTGCACCAGGTCACTTTAATCAGACCAAAAACTGTTGTACACTTAAACCAAATGTCATGCCATAACTTGTTTTTTTTTAATTTGCACTTTGTGTTAATAATTTATTCATTGTGTAGCACCGAGGGTTTGAGAGTAACATAATTTCGATTCTCTGTATGTATCTTACATGTAGTAGAATTGACAATAAACTTGACTCTGACTCTGACTCTGAAGACAAGGAAGCTCTGAACCATGCATGGCGGGTTCCACCCCTAATCCAGCACACTGAGACTGTACGCAAGCCGTAAGGAAGGAAGCCGAGGACTAGTGAGTGTGAAAGCCACTATCTGGGACGAAACTGCCAAGCTCCATGAGTACATCAAGGACAAGGCCCAAACGGATGACGTACTCAGTGAATGCCTCAGACAATGGCAAGATGAAGAGGTGCTGGAGGAGGAAGCATCATGGGAGGACAAGCCCCTACATCGAATCATAACTGAAGTGGCTGATCTCCAGATGTCCTACCAATGGCTAGAGAGAGCTGGCCTACAGGACAGCACAAAGGCACTCGTCCTGGCTGCACAGGAGCAGGCTCTGAACACCAGAGCAATAGAGGCCCAGATATACCACACCAGACAAGACCCAAGGTGTAGGTTGTGCAAAGAAGCACCGGAAACAATCCAGCACATAACTGCAGGGTGTAAGATGCTGGCAGGGAAAGCATACATGGAACGCCATATGCACACACATCTACATACTTGGACACATTTACCCACACATATATCTATCCATATATATCAACATAAACACATCAATACAAATATGCTGACAAATACATACACATATATATACGTACATACATACGTACATATATACATACATACATACACACAATTATTTGCACATATAAAAATATAATAATAATAGTAAAAAAAATAAAATTAAATAAATCATTTACATACCTCCTTCCTTTGAATAGTTATTCTATACTTTCAAATAGTTTACTTTAAGTAGTTATTCTTAAAATTCCATTGTTGCTTCCTATAGTCACCGGTCATCGCCCCCAACATCTCCCCAGCCCTAGGCCAACCCTGGCCCCCCAAAGAAGCGGCTGCAACCAATCCAACCAACAGAAGGGGCGGGAGGAACAGGCAGTCGCTGGCCCCGTACCCTTTTCCATTTCAATCCATTACCAGCTAGAGACTCGTCAGGCCAGAGAAGACATATTATTATTTTGTTTATGTATATATATATATATATATATATATATATATATATATATATATATATATATATATATATATATATATATTTTTTTTTTTTTTTTTTTTTTTTTTTTTTTTTAATTAATTAATTGTTTTCAACCTTAATTTTTTTTTCCCATTCCCTCTCCTGTCCTTAGTAAGTGTGTTTGGGTGCATTAAAAACAGCAGCTGGCACATGTAGGCTGGGTGCTCCCCGCACATCCCAGTCCTCTCCGTTGTGTTTAGGTATAAGTGTGTGTTTTTTTGGTTTTTTTTTTATGAATGTTATATGTATAGTGTTTTGGTGCATTACAAACAGCAGCTGGTACTTGCAGGGTGGACAGTCCCTACACGTCCAAGTCCTCTTCGTCGTGTTTGAGTGTGTGTATGTGTATTTTATTTTTTTGTTTTTTTTAACCTTAATTTTTTTAGATTATTATTTTGTTTATATATTAAAAAAAAAAATATATATATATATATATTTTTTTTTAACCTTAATTATTTTGTTTTTTGTAAATATGAGAGAGGGGGTAATGGAGAAGGTAGACTCACCAGGGCCCGGGGACGCACTGCATAGCGAGCCCCAGCCAGCCACAGGGAGCCCCCACAACAGGGCACCAGAGTCCCGAGGGAGCTGACACACACCCCCAGCCATAGGCCAGACACCAGGGCCGGCCCCAGTGAGGCCCCCAGCAAGTCCGCATGGGGGCACCAACCAGGGAGATGAGACGGTTGCGGATACCCAATCCCTGCCCCAGCGCCACCCCAGGGAGCCGACCCCCCCCTTATTTTCCTTTTTTTTTTATGTATTGGTTTTGTTTTTTTTTTTTTGTTTTTTTTTTTAATAGAAACTAAAAAATCCAAATCTATCATCGTAGATCTTTTGAGGGGAAATGTGTCATGAATTCAATTGTATTTTTTTCCAAACTCGGTCAAACCTTTGTTTTTTAATTGAAGCAGATAGTTGTTCCATTGATATGAAATCAGTTAAGTATGTGTCCGTTACATTTTGTAAACACTGTGTACTCATTTTTGCGTCTTTTAATCCCATTTTAAACATTTTTTCCTCTGTAAAGTGACCTCTGTGAATTACTTTGTATTGTATAAGTTGTAAATTTGCATTAGAGGTGGACATAAATATATTTTTACAAATTTGGGGCCTGAAATCAGCATTGTAGGTAATCTCTAAATCTTGATCCCATTTAATAGATGGGATAGATATTGTTGGGTTGTTTGTCGCAATTAACTTATAGTTTTTGGATGAAATATTCTGTTGACTAGTAATTTAAGTTAATTCTGATATCAGTGGTGGAAGGTTAAGGTTGGATGTTTTACTATTTATTTTTGTCTGAACAGCAGATATAATCTGAAGGTATTCTAAAAATTGATTTCCTCCAATGTTATACTTCTGTACGAGGTGAGAGAGGGAACCAGAGTGTTGTTTTCATAGATATCTTTAAGATGCGTGATGCCCTTACTGATCCATGATGACAGATTTAATGGTTTTCTGTTCATCAGAAAATCTGGATTATTCCAAACAGGAGTGTATTTACTTGGTGATACAGTAGTATTAGTAATTTGGTAAAAGTCCCACCAGGCCGTCAGAGTTGAGGCAATGATTGGGTTTTTGAAGCGGGGTGTCTGGTAATAGTGTGGCTTATAAATGGCAAATCAGAGATAATGATTTCTTTACAAAATAATTGTAACCTGTGGTTGGGAATTTTGTCCACTTTTGCTGTAATTGAAGGTTTAAGATGGAAAGTTCATTGAATGGTACTGAGACACAAATTGTCATCGCCATGTTAATGGTGGTAGTAGTCATGTGAAAAAGATCTCCTGTCAATTCCCTCTTTCAACAGCATTAAAGCTGATTGTAGAAGAAAGGAGAAGCCCATAAAAAGGACCAGCCCCACGCTCTGGCTGTCAAAGTCCCGTTCATTTTGAAGTCAAAGATCAACTGCCTTGTCAACATGTTCTGCACTCTTATCACTGTACAAAAAACTCCTGCTGTACAAATGGAAATAAAAAAAAGCTGGATATTCTTCAACTGATTGTAGGGCCCCTTTTTTGTAATTCCGCAATAACTTCAAAAAAAGTAGTATTCTAATCTGTATGAGGTTGGTCATCTCTCACATTGTTAGGACTTTGAAGAACTTCAGCCACATGTGAATCAGGGTGGTCTGGACTTCCACCTTAGTGATCCTTTTCTTTTTCAGCAATGCTTCAAATGATCACACTTCCATTATTGTGCTTGACTGCTGTATTTTTTTTTTATTTTTTTTTTTGTCAACCATGGTGCAGTAGATTATGGCCAAACATCCACATACAAAGACACAGTACAGTATGTTATGTGTGGTTATTCATTTAAAATTCAGAATTTAAAGAAAGTGGAGTTTCTTTTTCACATGAATGTTACTGCTCTTTTAGGATTCTTCAGCCAAAATTTGCTCTTCTTTTTTGCATCATCTCAAACTGCACATTTTGAGATGGGAGGAGTGATGAAACTAGTGAAGAAAAGTTGGGTTGACATGGAATTGACCATTTCATTCCAAAATAAAACTGGGACAGGGGTCACTTCAGAGAACGCAGATGATTGTAATCTTAATTAGGCGCAAAAGCAGTTTTGAAGGTAAATGACTCTTCAGTAGAAATAATTTTGTCTAATCAAATCCAGCTTTATTCTTTTTGCTTTATATAAATTCATTTAACATCTAAGAAATTAGCTCATCCAAAATATTAAAAAAGTTTTGCATTTCAACAATAAAAAATTAATTTAACAAAGGCCTTTGTATAAATCTGGATTCATACGTTTGCTGTTGCTGCTGCAGAAAAAAAACAGACTGCCTCTGAATCACATTGAGTGGTTGTTTTATATAGAAATCTTCTTTCACTTTCATTTTCAGTTGCTGGTAATCTATGTGGTTTACAGGAATCCAGCAGCCATGTGCATCTGGAAGTTAATGGGAAGGGGAAAAGGCTAATTTTTCTTGGATCAATTGCTAAAATATCTGTACCAAAAACACAAACAGGGAACTGGATCCACAAAAGAGTCTCATAACTAAAGGCACTAATTTCAAATAATCTTTTTGAAAATCTAATGACTATAAATGACCCTAAAACAAAGGAAGGTAGTTTGAGATACTTTTAACTTGTGATTTAAACAACAATTCCAATAAAAAAAAAAAAAAAAAAAAAAAAAAAAAAACAGCAGTGCTACATATCACAGTAATGTCCAAAAATGTGCACAGAGAAACACACACTTGGTTCACAGACCAAAAGCTTAACTTTGATGAAAGCCCAAAGCTAAATCTGCAGCCACTAATTCTGCTTCATAGTACAGGACAGTCCCAACTATGTCTTATTTCTGAAGCTTCAAATCCTCTTATTGCTCTTTACAGTTTTAAGTTCAGGTGATTGAACTACTTTTATTTATTAAGTACAAATGGGTCTGAATCGAAAGAATGCTTTTTGCAACAATATTAAATTGTCTATTTAGATAAGAGTGGGTTTAACTTAGAACCTCCTTTTTTACTTTTGACAGATCCAAAAGATATTTGGCATAAAACAATGTTAAAACATGAATATTTTAAAACTCTTCTTTGTCCTGTTTTACCTCTGAAAGACTGTTCACTCGCTGTGCAAGCGCAGAAAAAAAAAAACCTTGCCATCAAAAAATATGCAGCTTTCCCTTCTAAACCTTGTTTTTCTGAATAGTTGAACTTTCTGTCTTTCCAAGTGAGAGCAAAAGTAAACATTTAAAGAAACCAGTCACTGAAATTTTACCTGCTTTTAACTAAATTATTTTGTCCTTTTTTTCATTGATAACTATCGACCACAAAATGGTGAAATCAGTCGCCTTCAAATTTTGCTTTACAGACTGACTTTCTTGTTATCTCACATCATATCCTGATGTTGATCCTGATTTTGTTATATTAGTGTGGTGTACTATATAATCACTTAAAATGCTATATTGTGCAAATGTACTCTGCATAGCAACTCAGATAACATGAACCAGACGGTGTGGCAAGAAGGAGGGGCACAACCAGGGTGAGGCTGGTATGAGATGCTCCAGTGCATGAAGGATGTAAATCACATGTTGAGCAACAAGGAGCAGTTTGTAATGTGTGTGTATGTAGGAAGAAAGGTATCAAAATGGGGTAGTCGAAGAGAAAGACAGATATCATCTGTATGCAGGCTTTTGACTGCATTAAATTATATCTGGATCATTCAAATACTTTTCTGCCACAAATACATGTCATCGATCAGACGTCTCAAATTTGTGTGATATGATCAAGTAATAAAATTTAACAAATGTCACCTTCATGAAGGGAAGGAGACAGAATCAATAAGGTTCACTTACTCAGTCTTTACATAACCCGCTTTGTGAACCGAAGCCCTCTTTTGCTGACTTGGTGTGTTTGCAATATTTTTTTGGCACAGTTTTTTGGCACAAACAATTTTTTTATTTTTATTTTATAACTTCTTGAAGTATCTGATCACTTTGCCTATAAACCTGGTTTGTCACTTTTTTAAAAAAAAAACAAACAAAAAAAAAACACACACACATTTCATTATAAACATTACAGAAACAGAGTATCAGTTTTATTTACTTATTTAACATCAACAGTTCATGCTGCATCCATTTCAGGGGATTTTTTATTGTATATAAGATCGATATCTAAAGCAGGAGCTGTAAAATTTAATAGATTTACATCTACTTTTATACAGCCTAAATAGCTACGACATCGGCTGAGCTGAGTGTGTAAAAAAAATTCACATTTTGTTTGTCTACATTTTCACGATATTTGATATCATGCAGTAAATGAAATACTCCATTAGTCATGGTACCACATTTAGAGCATTTCTAGAGGTCTGTTAATGTTGTAATCAGTCTTTACGGGATCTGATAGTTGTTTTATTTGAGAGATATTTTTGCAACCCAAAGTGCATAAACATCTGTTCTTTGTCAGTATTAGTCAAATCAAAGAAAAAAGTTTTATTACTAGAATAACTATTCGACAGCAACATCAAAAATGACCATTGTGTTTAGCCGACGTTGATACAAATAGATGGTTTCTTTGTCAAGCACAGTAGCATTACGATTATGGATGATGAAGGGATAATGGCAGCAATTGAGCTGACTGTCAATCAATCATATTAAGACAATGCATGTATTGCTTTATATAAACTTTCCTGGCATGGTACAAAAAAAGTGACCCCCCTCAGAGTTGTCATGGATGTGAAATCAAAAGATTGAGACCAAAACGTTTTTTTTTTTTTAACCAGGCTGTAAATATGTTTATTTCTGCTCTAAAGTTGTACATTTTAACATGGGAGTCAATTAATTGGAATCAAACATGGGAGTCATAAGCATCAGTGCAGAAGGGAGATGGTTAGCGCTTGGATGAGACACAGGTGCAAAATATCAGAACAGATTACTTCCCTTTCCCAAAGAGACTTTCATAATGAAACAGAAACTAATTAAACCCAAAACTGGACATCTTGGTGAGAAGTATCACAAATGCGTTCACTACACCTACTACACCCACTATCTAAAGCATTTTTTATTTGATGGACAGTCTCCCTGTTTCTTCCACACATCAGTAGTCCTGGCGGACTTTCTTGGAAGATAGTATGAACTTCCAGGACAACATTCAAGAAGGACTCAGACCACTTCTCACCAGCGGTGGAGTATTTGATGAGATTCCAACTAACTGTCAATGGTGTTCATGATAGTTACATTTAGCTGTGAAGGCAGCAACATTGGATTATTAAATCTTCCTAAAGTCCAGAACCAAAATAATTTAGCACTCGGTTATGGCTTAAGTACATTTTTACATAGTGCTCTAGATGTGATTCATATTTAGTTCTATTTTTATAAGATATACTGTTTATAATGAAACCTTTGTTAAAAGTTATTAAAAAAGTGACTCAAAAACGGTACATTTTATTTTCCACTTTTATTATTAAAGAACGTAATCATGAGGGTTATGTGTGTGTTTGTTTATTGACACATTAACACAATGATCAGAACTGTAGCTGATCAACACAATCATCTTCATTTTTGTCTGCAATTCTTTTATCAAAGTTAAATCTTCAGATTACTGCTTCAGTCCTTATGACATTAGATTTCAATTCAATTCAATTCAATTTTATTTATATAGCGTCTATTACAACACAAGTTGTCTCTAGGCGCTTTCCAGAGACCCGGAACATGACCCCCGAGCAATTATTACATAAACAGCGGCAGGTAAAAACTCCCCTAGTGGAAGAAAAACCGTAAGCCAAACAGTGGCAAGGAAAAACTCCCCTTTAAGAGGGAAGAAACCTTGAGCAGGACCTGGCTCATGAGGGGGGACCCTCCTGCCGAAGGCTAGCCGGGTAGAGCAAAAAATAAGAAAGAATAGAGACATAGAGACACCGTCAAAGGTACAAGATAGGATACAATAGTAACTGTCCTTGGTAGTCCAATTAGACTTCTGTGAATATGGGTGATATATGGATAGACGGTGATACAAGGGGATGAGGACTGCAGGTCGGGGTGTCAGCAAACATCCAACAGACATCCACACAGACAGGTGAAGGCAGACACTGGGATGGTCAGAGGTGGAACTGCAGGTCAGCAAGCAGCTCCTGAGGCTCTGGTCCGCAGGACATGCAAAGAAGAGGAAAAGAAGGGCCAGACAAGCACAAAAAACTACCAGAACAATGGACCACAATTAAGTTTATGGGATATTGTTAATAAATGAGGGTTGAGGTGAAGAAGAGACAGAGAAGGCAAAGAGAAACAGAGAAGGTGAAAGGCACCACTCAGTGGATCATGTTGGTGCCCCCCTGCAGCATAGGCCTATAACAGCATATCTACACCGAAGCTATGTTTAAATGAGCTGCTCTAATCTGGTCCTGTAGCTGCAGCTTTGACTACTGGCCCTGACACATTAAGGTACTAAATGTACACTAACTATATGCTTTATTAAACAGAAATGTTTTAAGTTTAGTTTTAAAGGTGGAGGTGGTATCAGCCTCCTTAACCCAAACTGGAAGTTGGTTCCAGAGTGATGGTGCCTGATAACAGAAAGCCCGTCCTCCAAATCTACATTTCGATACTCTAGGAACTACGAGTAAACCTGCACTCTGAGAACGGAGAGCTCTATTAGGAACGTACGGTACTATCAGGTCTTGCAAATATCGCGGCGCTAGGCCATTTTGGACTTTATATGCCAGTAATAAAATTTTGAATTGGATTCTAAATTTTACAGGGAGCCAATGGAGGGAAGCTAAAACTGGAGAGACGTGGTCTCTCTTGTTGATTCCTGTCAGCACTCGCGCTGCTGCATTTTGGATCAGCTGGAGGCTGTTAAGAGAATTACTTGGACATCCAGCCAACAACACGTTACAGTAATCTAGTCTAGAAGATACGAACGCATGAATTAGTTTTTCGGCATCACTCTGCGAGAGGATGCTCCTAATCTTTGCGATATTACGGAGGTGGAAAAACGCAGTTTTACAAACCTGATTAATATGCTGTTTAAATGACAAATCCTGATAGAATATAACGCCAAGGTTTCGCACAGTTTTACTGGAGGCCATCGCAAGACCATCTAATCCCTTCCTAAGCTGTTTGGGACCACAAACAACAGTCTCTGTTTTATCAGAATTTAATAACAAAAAATTTCTGGACATCCAGTCCTTGATGTCCTTAATACACATCTGAAGTTTGTCTAATGGTTCCGTTTCATCTGGCTTCATAGACAGATACAGCTGCGTATCATCAGCATAACAATGAAAATTAATGCCGTGGTTCCGGATAATACTTCCCAAGGGCTGCATGTATAAACTGAACAGGATTGGCCCTAGCACTGAACCCTGCGGGACACCATAGCAGACCCTCGTCTGTACGGAAGAAACCTCATGAACAAGACCAAACTGGAATCTATCAGACAGATATGATTTAAACCAATCTAGAGCTGTCCCTTTAATCCCAACAACATACTCTAGCCTCTGCAGTAAAATGCTGTGATCTATAGTATCAAAAGCAGCGCTGAGGTCCAGCAGAACCAGTATGGACACTAACCCATTATCTGAGGCCATAAGAAGGTCATTCGAGACTCGAACCAGTGCTGTTTCTGTGCTATGATGCATTCTGAACCCTGACTGAAAAATTTCAAATAGATCATTTCTATACAAATGCTCACACAGCTGGCTTGCAACTACCCTTTCCAGAATTTTAGAGATAAATGGAAGGTTGGAAATTGGTCTATAGTTAGCTAAAATGTCTGGGTCAAGAGAGGGTTTTTTAAGTAATGGTTTGATTACTGCGACTTTAAAAGCCTGTGGTACATATCCTAAGACTAGGGACAAGTTGATCTGTTTCAGTATTGTCGGTCCAATCAGAGAGAAAACATTTTTGAGTAGTCGAGTAGGGATTGGGTCTAACAGACACGTGGATGATTTAGATCCATTGACGACTGAGGTCAGCTCAGAGAGGTCAACAGGAACAAAACAGTCTAGAGTCAGGTCGGAGCATAAGGGGGTCGCCGAGGTTGAAGAAATTCCCACAGCCACTGCCGGGAGGGCCTGGCCGATTTCCTCTCTAATTCTGACAATTTTAATGCTAAAGAAGCTCATAAAGTCTTCACTACTGAGAGCTGCAGGGATGCACGGCTCAACAGAGTTGTGGCTCTTTGTCAGCCTGGCTACAGTGCTGAACAGAAAACGTGGGTTATTTTTATTATCCTCTATTAACACTGAATAATAGGCTGTTCTAGCTTTGCGAAGCGCTTTTTTATACACTATTAGACTATCTTTCCATGCATAATAAATATCTACAGACCTACTAGAGTACCACTTTCTTTCCATTTTACGCACTTTCTGTTTTAACATACGAATATGTGAGTTAAACCAGGGAGTTAAGCTCCTATGGTTAGAGACCCTCTTTCTCAAAGGAGCAACAACATCTAAAGCTGTATGCAACACATCTGCAGTGCTACCAACAAGGAAATCAACGTCTGCAGAGGTAGAACCGAGGTCACAGCCCTCAACTGCTTCACTATGTTCCTCTGTAAGAAGATGAAGAGCAACGGCCCTCCCTAAATTTAGTGATAGCTTTATCGGATAGACACCTGCTAAAGTAATTCCTCCTATTATGCGTAACGTTGACAATGTTGAATTCAAACGTTATTAAATAGTGGTCGGATAGGAGGGAGTTTACATGTGACACTAACAGATTATCAAGTTCTACACCGTAGACGAGGACCAGATCAAGAGTATGATTAAGACAATGCGTCGGTTCGTTAACTTTTTGTAAAATCCCCATCGATTCTAGAAGAGAATCAAAAGCCAACTTAAGACTGTCGTTGTCAACATCCATATGAATGTTAAAGTCGCCCACTATGATGACTTTATCTGTACTGATCAATAAACTAGATAAGAAATCTGAGAACTCAGACAGAAACTCCAGATAAGCTCCAGCAGGAGGCCGGTAAACTACAACCAACAAGACTGGCTTCTCTGATTTCCAGCTCGGCAGTTTTAAGCTAAGCGTGAGGCTTTCAAATGTATTATAATCGCATTTAGGTTTGGATTTTATTGTAAGACTGGAGTCGTAGATCGCCGCTACTCCTCCACCTCGACCTGTGATTCGAGGAATATGATAATTAAAGTAACCAGACGGCGTCGATTCATTTAAACTAACAAACTCTTCCTCTTGGAGCCACGTTTCTGTTAGGCAGAAAATGTCACTCCGGGTCTCAGTAATTAGATCGTTTACTAATAGAGACTTGGAGCTTAAAGATCGTATATTTAGTAATCCGCATCTAATTGTTTGGTCTTTAGTTCGCACTAAATGCGTATTTGTTTTTATTTTTACGAGGTTATTTTGGTTAACGCCTCTATTACGTCGCGCTTGGTGAAGATTTGGAGGATGGGGAATCGATACTAAATCTATTTTACTTGGCACCTCGTTAGAATCTCCAATTACATCATTTACTTCTACCTTTTTATTGGCAGGCGATAGTCCTCGAGAAACAGCAGAGAAGCGTGTAAGACTGCAGCTCTGCACCCCGGCCTGGACCCTGGATTGTCAGGGGGAGGATCTAATAATATCAGCCAGATTTCTAGAGATAAGAGCTGCACCATCCCGGGTGGGATGAATGCCGTCTCTTCTAAGCAGACCAGGCTTTCCCCAAAACGTCTTCCAATTGTCAATAATGGCCACGTCGTTTTCTGAACACCACCGAGACAACCAGCGACGGAGCGACAACATGCGGCTAAACATGTCATCACCGGTCAGATTGGGGAGGGGACCAGAGAAAACTACGGAGTCCGACATGGTTTTGGCGTAGTTACACACCGAGACAATATTGATTTTAGTGACCTCCGACTGGCGTAGCCGGGTGTCATTAGCGCCGACATGGATGATAACTTTACTGTATTTACGATTACCCTTTGCCAGCAGCTTCAAGTTTGCTTCGACGTCGCCCGCTCTGGCCCCCGGGATGCACCTAACTATGGTCGCTGGAGTCGGCCTCACATGCCTCAAAATAGAGTCGCCAATCACCAAGGTCGGTTTCCATCCATTCCATCTAACTTACTCACATATAAGTTACTATTAACTCTATGCCAGTAACTATCATGGTAGTATAAGTGTAGACACCTCACTGTTTGCTTTATATGTCATGTTGGAAGTGTAACCTGCTCCTAAACAGCTGCTACTAAAAAGAACAATAATAAACTCTCCTTGTTGATCACGTTATATAAAGATTAATGCAACATATGTAAACAAAGACATATGTTATGCTGTAACAATTATCAGAATTACGCGCTGCAGCTTTACAGTTTGTTGATGAAGTCATCTCCAAAGTCAATCATCAGTTTCAGTGCACTCAGGATCAGTGCGTTGACGTCCTCATCTAAGTTGATTTCATAACTGTAGTTCTTCACAGGGAGGATGCAGTTTATTGGAATCCCCAGTCTGGAGCTGAAGTCTGACATCTAAAATTAAAAGGAATAACGGTTTACTGTAACTTGAATTTTTACCTCTGTGGGTTCTTGAGCTCACAATATAAAAGACTCCAGCTGAATTCACCTTTTTCTTCAGATGTTTGCTCTTGTAAACATTCCTCAGACTCTTTTCAGTTTCACCACAGGCGTCATCAATGTGGGTGAGAACAGCCAGTTGAGGAATACCTGCAGATAAAGAGATGTAATTCTGTCTGTTTTGTTATACAAATGTCTGATATCAATTTCTGCAAGTCATTTGAGGCCAGAAATTAATTCAGCAAAAGCTTGTATATGGTATCATCATTTATGTTTTAATCATAGTTCTTCAAACCAAGACAATACAATAAATGTTCAATTATGTAATAAAGGTTTAGTCTGTTTTGTATATACATTTTTAGTATGCATTTCTTATCTTTTCCATTCTTGTCAGTATATATCTCATGTTAACACCGAAACTCAGCCTCCGCTTTTAACCCATCACTAGTTTCACTAGGAACAGTGGGTTGCTATTCCAGCAGCAGGGAGCAATTGGGGGTTAAGGTGATTCACCATTGTTGCCAGTTACATGAAACTGTGTTGAACCTGTAAGGTAACTAACATTATTAAGAATCTTTTTACTGTAATCTTAATAGTCTTTCAGGGTTGGAGAAAAGTGTTAAATGTTCAGAAATGTTGGGAATGATAATAAAACTAGAGCATGTAGAGCTTCATGAACCTGGAAAAAGGACTCTTTGGAAGTTGATTTTAACGCTTGACTTGTCATCAATCAAGTGCAACAGCATTTTTTAAAGACAGGAGTGAAACATTTGTGACACAAAATGTTCACACTTTAATTAATGGGTAAGCGGGTTCAGAATTGTTTTCTCTTATCCATCCATCCATTATCTATACCCGCTTAATCCGTTACCAGGTCACAGGGGTCCGTCGGAGCCTATCCCGACACATATTAGCCAAAAGGCAGGGGGTTTTCTTTTACCATAATACAATATTTTGTTTGGAAAGCAAAAATATCACCATTTTCCTGTTATTTAACTTATTTTAAATCTATTAATGTTTAACAGAGTTCATGTCTCTGCTGCCTGTTATATTTTCTTACCCAAGTCACTGGCTGCTTCTCTGATGTCCCTCATTTTCTCTAAAGTGGAGGGTTTCACTTCACTGTCATTGGCAGAAAAAACACAAACCAAAACATGGACTTTATCTTGTTGAGATGGCGAAGAGCTGTAGTCAGGATCATCATCAGACAGGGGAGATGCAAATTAAATTAAACAGGGTTCATACTGTTTAAAAAACATTTTAATCTTCATCAAACAAAGGTAAATAAAGGACGTATGTAACAACCTTATAACCGTCTTTCACATGTCCCTTCAGAACCAGTTTGATGTCATCTGCATCTACGCCATTTGCATCCCCTTCCTCCAAACCCATGATGTCACTGAACACAAAGGAGTAAAAGTTTCCTTCTTCTTCTCTTCTGGATTTTATGGGTTTCATACTGTAAGATCAAACAGAAAAGGTGACTCAGATAACAATATAAATACCTTCTTATTGAACTCTGGGACTGACAGAAAATAATCTAATTCCCCAAAATGTTGACAAATCTCTATTTAACAATCTAGATATTTATTATTTCTAAAATTTATTCCTTTAGCTATCATTTTATTTTGAATAAAATTATACCATGGTGAAAACAAGATAGATGCTGTTCATCCAAAGTTGTAATAACACAGTTATATCAAATGATTTGTAACATGTTTTACATAATGAAACATATAATCAAAAGAGAAGACAGGCTTCTGAGTTTGCATAAAATTATCATATCATCTATGACCATAAAGTTGAAGAAGTGAATTATTTTTAGTGCACACTAAAGCAGCCTCAAAAATCAAGACTGATTTCAAACAATAATGCTGTTTAAGGTGCATGACAGTAAATAAAAGTGCTTTTGTAGTTCTAGCTTTAATTAAGTTTTATACACACCTGTTAAGGATTGAATGATAAACCCCTAAATGGGAAATTACAGTATTAGTGTAATTTGGTATATACTTTTGTTATAAATTAGTGTTTTTATTCTTTCTTTTATTTATTTTTTTAATAAATCAAACGTAGTAGTCTTGCAACTAAAAACCAACAAACTAGCTATACATTAAGGTGAAAATCTTAAGATCAGAAATCATATTTATTTAAAATGTGTCAGACAAACCTTCTTTGTGTGACTTTTGTCAGAGTTGGTACAGCTGGCTGAAGCTGGAATGGCTATTCTCCCTCTTAGGACACTGCTGACAGAGTTGATGAAGCTGGACTTATCAGCACCGACTGGTCCGTAGAGCAAAATTCTGAGGTGACTGATTTGATCATTTTGTGGTTGACAGTCCTTCAGGTACTTCAGGTGTTTCTCATTGTCTCTGTTGAAATGCAGAAACAAAAAATATAATTGAATACAGTTGTTTTGCGTATGGGTCGCACTGTTGCCTCTGAAAGAGGGTTCCTGGTTTGAGGCCTGACACGACTCTCTGTTTACAGTTTGCATGTTCTCCCCATCAATGTATGGGTTTTCTCCAGGTACGCTGACTTCCTCTCACAGTCCAAAAACATGCATTTTATTTCAGATAATAATTCAAAATTGCCTTTAAGACAGATATTGACCGACAACCTGTCCAGGATGAGTCACTAGGTGAGTCCCAGGACTGAGTTTTTATTCACCATTTGCTCATGTTTCAGATCTGATTTGCTTTTTCATCCATGCACTAAAACAGATCTCTATGAGTATTCGCTCCATATTTTTGGTCAATTTTAGTACTCTGATATTTCAGTGAAACATGATGGCCTGACAATGAGTCACACTGCTGGAGCTAAAATGTGGCTGTTATTTATTTTTTAATTTTTTTTATAAATGTTTAAAAGCAGACAACCCATATAAACTAGTACAACTGTCACTGTGCAAATGTTAAAAATAAAGACAAAAAATAAAATAAAGATAAAGATAAAAATTAAAATAAAGACAGTCTCACCCTGTAACGATGTTACATGTATGTACCCTTGCCAGTTAATGTTGATGTATGTAGATGTCACCATCTTGTCTGTCTCACTGGTAAAGGGGTATAAAAAGGCCGATATCCCTTTAAATCAGTGCAACCTGTGTCTATGGGGGAGTAGTCCTGCAATCAAGGAGATGGGAGAAAGGTGTGGACTCAAAAGGAGGGATAAAAGGGAGGGAGTGGTGGCCTAGTGGTTACAGTGGTGGGCTTGGGCGTGGTAAATCACTGGGGGCCCCTGAGCAAGGCCCTTAACTCCCAATTGCTCCCCGGGGCGCTGCCCTGCTAGCAGCCCCACTCACTAGTGGGTTTGGGGTGCATCGTACATACAGCGTGTGCACGATGTCCACACTGACAATGAAAAAAGGAACAAAAAAAAAAAGGTGTGGCACAAGTGTCGAGGAGGCCCATCAAACACCAGACCTCCACAGGACCCAGTATCAGTTCCATTCCCGAGGAGGGGAATTGCGGATACTGTGGTCAGAGACCCACACCTCAGCTGGATCCTGGACATAGCATGCCAGCAGGAGTGGAGGGAACATACCTTTGGCCAGATCAGCCCAAAGGAGGATTGTTGGCTCCTCGAATCCGATGAGAGCGTTACAGTTTCGTTTGGTTCCCAAGTGGACAGACTGGGACAAGAACTGGGATTTAAGGACGATTGAACTGTTGCACGTCATATGGACAAAGGGGGGTTCAATAAGGGATTCGTTGTGGGGTTATTTGTCAGATTCATGGTTAGAAATCTGTGTACAATAGTAGAATTAAATGGTGAATTATATCTCAGTTTTTTGTCAATATTCTTTATAAAGCCTTCTTAGAGCCTTCTTTTTAAAAACGTGTTAACGTGGTCCTTTACAGAAGTTATTGGGCCACTTGTTACAACCCCCAAGATATTTGTCTCCAAGGACTGTTATATTATATATATTATAACTGAAAAAGGAGCAAATATTAATTCAGAAATTATTAAAGTCATGCAACAGCACAAACTCAGTTTGTCTGTGTGTGTGTATAATGCATAAACAGAGATGTTTATCACTTACATAGGGGAGGTGGTGGGGTTTCTGAAAATAGACATGCAAACATGCAAGACTTTTAGATAGGAAAAAAAATCAAACTAAACGGTTTCAGTTTCCTCAAAGATTTAAGATAAAAAAAATGGCAGCAGAGCAGAATAGCTGTGGCCTTGTCCAAAATTCATAGGTAATATTGATAAAGTCAGTCACTGACAGGAAGAGGGTTTATGCTCCTGCACATGCAGTGGAGGAGCTTGAGAGAGTTGATGATGGAGCACTGGAGGTGGGGAGGGAGGACTTAGCTTTGCATGCATTGTCGTCTCCATGCATGTGAGTCGATAAGTCGTGCTGCTTATCAGAGAAATGCAAAGATTCAGTTAGTTATTCATTTTACTTGCCTTTTGGAAGAACGACCTCCCATAACTGCGGCAAAAACTGAATATGTACGAAGGAAAGAAAGAAAGAAAAGCAGTTACTGAAGTTGTCTAAGGTCGAAATGGATTTATTTTCTATAAACTTTAAATAATCTGAACTGATCTTGGAGCAAACTTAAAGCAATCCAGAATGAGTTAAAGCATTTCAATAATCATGCACATGAACTGAATCTCACACTAAATACCGTAAATTCCGGACTATAGAGCGCACCTGATTAAAAGCCGCATGCTCAAATTTTCGAAAGAAAATCAATTTTGTAATTGTATAACTGGATTTTAAGCCGCAGGCTTAAAGGGCCATAAAAATGAACTAATTCACGTTAATTTCTTACATTTAAATAAATAAAAAACTGTTATTCTTCTTAAGCATTGTCCAGATATTTACACAGAAAGATATTACAGGTGAGGATTTTTTTTAAACTCTTTTTTTATTTAATCCACTTCGTAACATAAAACTATTTACATACCTACATATTGTACATGCTTTTCTATAACGCGGCTACCCTGAAATATGGCAAACGTTTATATCGGAACACAACTGCGTTGTACACTGAGTTGCTGATGCTCTTTTACTCAACAATGGATGAACAGTATTCCAGTTTTGTAACATAACTTAACTCCTTATAACATATACCGCATCCTACCAGAAAAAGTCACTCATTGCCTACTTCCTCTTCCTCCTGCGCACTAAAACCATCAAAGTCCTCTAATTCAGTGTCCGAATTAAACAGCCTCAGGATCTCATCACTCACTACAGTCTCCTCGTTTTCAATGTCACAATGAGTGTGCGCCGACTTCTTCATCCCGCTGCAGCCCGGCCTTTCGAAACCCGTTGATGGTTGAGGTTTTGACGCGGCTCCACGCATTTAAGATCCACTGGCAGACTTGATTTAAAGATGCTCTTCGCATGCGTCCTGTTTTAGTAAAGGATTTCTCGCCGCTTGTCATCCAAGTCTCCCACTCTTCGTGCAGTGCCACTTTAAATGCCCTGTTCACGCTGATGTCCAGTGGCTGTAGATGCTTAGTGGTGCCCCCAGGAATCACAGCTGGAATTGAGTTTGTGCTCTTGATGGCAGCTTTAACTGAATCTGTTACATGGGCCCTCATGCTGTCCATAATGAGCAATGCTTTTTTTTTTTTTTTTTTTTTTTTTTTTTAACTGCGAAAAAAAGTTTGCGGACGACAAGACTGTGGTGGGTCTCATCAACAACAACGATGAGTCAAACTACAGGAGCGAAGTGAGCCGCCTGGCTGAGTGGTGCAGCAACAATCTCTCCCTGAACGTGGAGAAGACCAAGGAGATCGTTGCTGACTTCAGGAGACAACACACCCAGCATGCTCCTCTGACCATCAACTGTGCTGCTGTGGAGAGGGTGAGCAGCACCAAGTTTCTGGGTGTCCACATCTCAGAGGACCTCTCCTGGACTGTTAACACCGCATCACTCGCCAAGAAGGCACAGCAGCGTCTCTACTTCCTCCGCAAACTGCGAAGAGCCAGAGCCCCGGCCCCCATCAGGTACACCTTCTACAGAGGCACCATCGAGAGCATCCTGACCAGCTGCATCACCGTGTGGTACTGATCCAGCACCGCAACCTGCCGCAGGTCTCTCCAACGTGTCGTGAGAGCAGCTGAGAAGATCGTTGGTGTCTCTCTCCCATCACTACAGGACATTTACAGCAGCCGTCTGACTCGCAAAGCCCTCAGCATTGTGAGAGACCCCACCCACCCGTCACACAGCCTCTTCAGTCTGCTGCCATCAGGGAGGAGGCTGCGGACCCTCCGGGCCAAAACCAGCAGACTGAGGGACAGTTTCAGGACGCTGAACACTCTCCCTGTTTTGCTGTCCCTCTGCATGTCGCTATTAAAATGTCCCAACACTTTTACTATATGAATTAAAATTAGTTCAGTTGGTGTATATAATGCAAGTGTTTAGAGAGCAGCTCTGCGATCCACCTACTGGGATGGGCGAGTTCCAGGGAGGACTTCTGTCAGCTTGCTCTTGTTTAAATTACAAATTCTCAAAGTATGTTTAATTGTTCATGTTAATACAATGTTTCTCAAAGACTAAAAGCAACTGGCATTCTTTGACCTCGATAGCATATTTCATTAATAAATCTGGAGGAATTTCAGCACACAATAACCAAAAACGCAAATCTAAAAAATTTCCAATCCAGAAATCTCCAATCACACAGACAGCACTGCATCAGGAACCGTCAGTCAACTGATTGAATTACATAGGCAAGAAATTAGACTGGAAAACCTTTGTCAAGAAGTGCAATATGGGGCTAAGTTCACAAATTCCACTTAAACGTCATATAGGAAAACAAACTTGTATTATTATCCTAATGAGGCGTTTACCTCTGGGCTCAGAGGCATCTGTGAAAAAACATCCATAATGGGATATCCAAAGAAACCCAAGACACAGGTTTTTAACGACTGCAGACCTGTGGCGCTAACATCTGTCGTCATGAAGTCGTTTGAGAAACTGGTCCTGGCCTATCTGAAGGGCATCACCTGCCCCTCACTGGACTCCCTGCAGTTTGCCTACCGAGCAAACAAGTCACTGGACGACGCAATTAACATTGGGTAGTACCACATCCTGCAACATCTGGACAGACCGGGGACCTATACGAGATATCCTGTTTGTGGACTTCAGTTTGGCCTTCAACATCATCATCCCTTCACTCCTTCACACTAAACTAAATCAACGTTCGGTTCCCAGCTCCATCTGTCAATGGATTACCAGCTTTCTGACAGACAGGCAACAGCTGTTGAGACTCGGGAAATTCACTTCAGGCAGTTGCACCACCAACACCGGCGCCCCTCAAGGCTGTGTTCTTTCCCCACTGCTCTTCTCCCTCTATACCAATGACTGCACCTCAAAAGACCCCTCTGTCAAGCTCCTGAAGTTTGCTGATGACACCACGGTTATCGGCCTCAGTAAGGATGGTGAACAGTCTGCCTACAGACAGGAGGTTAAAGATCTGTCTGACTGGTGCAACGCAACAACTTAGTGTTGAACAAGCTAAAAACTGGAGATGATAGTGGACATCAGGAGGAACCCCCCAGCTCTCTCCCCACTCAACATCACTGTGGACAGCACTGTGGCCCCAGTAGAGACATTCAAGTTCCTGGTTTGCCTCTTCTCCCGGGACCTGAAGTGGGTCACTCACATAGACTCCACTGTGAAAAAGGCCCAACAAAGGTTGTACTTCCTTCGACAGCTAAATAAATTCCACCTACCACAGAAGCTGCTGAGACAGTTCTACTCGGCCGTTATTGAGTCTGTCCTGTGCACATCATTAACGGTCTGCTTTGGCTCAGCTACTAAATCAGACTGCAGACTCCCCTGCCCTCCCTCCAGGAAATATACACATCCAGAGTGAGGAAGATAGTACAGAAAATCACTCTGGACCCCTCGCATCCGGGTCATTCCCTTTTTGAGCTCTTACCATCTGGCCGGTGCTATAGAGCCCAGAACTAACAGATGCCCAAACAGCTTCTTTCCCCAGGCAATCCACCTTATGAACAGCTAATACTCCTCTGACTGCGACTGTGCAATTTAATTTAACTTAAGCAATTTAAACGACTGTACAGTTAAACACTTGGGGATACCCTACCAGGTATAGCACAATTGTATATACCACATTGTCACCATTACATTTATTTATACTGCTACACTCACAGTTTATTTATATTCTTGGTATTTGATGTCACTGACACTGGAAGCTAATAACACTGAAACAAATTCCTTGTATGTGTATAATGATTACACAGAACATTTGGATCTTTTTTTTTTTTTTTTTTTTTTTTTTTTTTCTTTAGGAAGAAATGGGTGCCACTTTTTTTAAAGCAAAGACAAAGTGTCTGAAGAAACTTAATTTCTGAAAGCTACTGCAACAATTTATTTTCCGTTGAGGATTAATAAAGTATATTTGAATTGAAAGATTCAAAGAGAGAGGTCTTCAACTCCCACCTCTTCCAGACAACTTCTTCCAGATTTCGAGGGACGCTGGGGACATTGAGTCCGAGTGGACCATGTTCTCTGCCTCCATTTTTAACGTAGCAGCTTGACGTTGTGGACGCAAGGTCTCTGGTGCCTCTCATGGTGGCAATCCTCGAACCCGGTGGTGGACACTGGAAATAAGGGATGTTGTCTGGCTGAAGCACACCGCAGTTTAGGAGGTCCTGGAGACAAAAACTTGGGCGCTCTGTGGGTATGGGTTCTGGGGCCTCTGCTGAGGAGTGTTAGGTCTTTGTACAACTGGAGCAGGAGCTTGGTTTGCATTGCCGGCAATAAGTCAGACCTGTTCCCAGTGCATGTTGGACTCTGGCAAAACGCAAGACTAAGTTTTTCAGCATCACTCTGGGAGAGGATGCTCCTAATCATTGTGATATTACAAAGAGGAGGAAGAAAAACACATTTTGACAAACCTGATTAATATGGCTTTTAAATGACAAATCCTGATCGAATATTCTAAATTTTACAGGGAGCCAATAGAGGGAGGCTAAAACTGGAGAGACGTGGTCTCTGCTGCATTTTCATATAAACTGAACAGGATTGGTCCTAGCACTGAACCCTGCGGGACACCATAGCAGACCCTTGTCTGTACCGAAGAAACCTCATGAACATGAACAAACTGGAATCTATCAGACAGATATGATTTAAACCAATCTAGAGCTCCCTTTAATCCCAACAACATACTCTAGCCTCTGCAGTAAAATGCTGTGATCTACAGTATCAAAAGCAGCACTTGGGTCCAGCAGAACCAGTATGGACACTAACCCATTATCTGAGGCCTGGCCGATTTCCTCTCCAATTCTGACAATTTTATTGCTGAACAGAAAACGTGGGTTATTTTTATTATCCTCTATCAGAGTACTACTTTCTTTCCATTTTACGCATGTTCTGTATTAACATAAGAATATGTGAGTTAAACCAGGGAGTTAAGCTCCTACAGTTAGAGACCCTCTTTCTCAAAGGAGCAACTGCATCTAAAGCTGAGTGCAACACATCTGCAGTGCTACAGACAAGGAAATCAATGTCTGCAGAGGTAGAACCAACTTCACAGCCCTCAACTGCTTTACTGTGTTCCACTGTAGTAAGATGAAGAGCAATGGCCTCCCTAAATTTAGTAATAGCTTTATCGGATAGACACTAAAGTAATTTCTCCTATTATGCGTAACGTTGACAATGTTGAATTCAAACGTTATAAAATAGTGGTCAGATAGGAGGGAGTTTACATGTGACACTAACAGATTATCAAGTTCTACACCGTAGAAAAGGACCAGATCAAGAGGATGATTAAGACAATGTGTCGGTTTGTTAACTTTTTGTAAAATCCCCATTGATTCTAGAAGAAAATCAAAAGCCAACTAAAGACTAACGCTGTTAACGTCTATGTGAATGTTAAATTCACCCACTATGATGACTTTATCTGTACTGATCAATAAACTAGATAAGAAATCTGAGAGCTCAAACAGAAACTCCAGATAAGCACCAGCAGGAGGCCGGTAAACTACCACTAACAAAACTGGCTTCTCTGATTTCCAGCTCGGCAGTTTTAAACAAAGCGTGAGGCTTTCAAAACGTATTATAATCGCATTTAGGTTTGGATTTTATTTGAAGACTAGAGTCGTAGATCGCCGCTACTCTTTCGCCTCAACCTTTGAGTTGAGGAATATGATAATTAAAGTAACCGGACGGCGTTGATTCATTTAAACTAACAAACTCTTCCTCTTGGAGCCAAATTTCTTATAAGCAGAAAATGTCACTCCGGGTCTCAGTAATTAGATCGTTTACCAATAGAGACCTGGAGCTTAAAGATCGTATATTTAGTTATCCGCATCTAACTTTTTGGTCTTTAGTTCGCACTAAATGCGTGTTTGTTTTTATTTTTACGAGGTTATTTTGATTAACGCCTCTATTACGTTGCGCTTGGTGAATGTTTGGAGAATGGGGAATCTACACAGATTATATTTTTCTTGGCACCTTGTTAGAATCTCCAATTACATCCATTTACTTCTACATTTTTATTGGCAGGCGATAGTCCTCAAGAAACAGCAGAGAAGCGTGTAAGACTGCAGCTCTGCATCCCGGCCTGGACCCTGGATTGTCAGGGGGGGGATCTAATAATATCAGCCAGATTTCTAGAGATAAGAGCTGCACCATCCCGGGTGGGATGAATGCCGTCTCTTCTAATCAGACCAGGCTTTCCCCAAAATGTCTTCCAATTGTCAATAAAGGCCACGTCGTTTTCTGAACACCACCGAGACAACCAGGGATTGAGTGACAACATGCGGCTAAACATGTCATCACCGGTCAGATTGGGGAGGGGACCAGAGAAAACTACGGAGTCCGACATGGTTTGGCGTAGTTACACACACACACAATATTAATTTTAGTGACCTCCGACTGGCGTAGCCGGGTGTCATTAGCGCCGACATGGATGATAACTTTACTTAATTTACGATTACTCTTTGCTAACAGCTTCAAATTTGCTTCGATGTCGCCTGCTCTGGCCCCCGAGATGCCCCCAACTACGGTCGCTGGAGTCGGCCTGACATGTCCCAAAATGGAGTTGCCAATCACCAAGTTTGGTTCCTCAGCAGGTGTGTCACTGAGTGGGGAAAAACGGTCGGAGACGTGAGGCGAGTAGTGATGTTGTGCCGGCTGCTCGGGGGCTGCAGGAGAGCAGCTACCAGCAGCGGCTCCGGGCCGATCCGCCGCTACTTCAGCCTTATGAGCTACCGAGTCTACCGGACTATGGTCTATTTGGCGAAACCGGACCTCTAACTCACTGAGTCTTGCCTCCAAAGCTACAAATAAACTATATTTTATACATTTACCGTCTTCACTAAAGGAGGCAGAGGAATAACTGAACATTTCACACACTGGGCAGAAAGAAGGAGAAACGGTGGGAGAAGAAGCCATGCTGAGAGGACAGGAGACGGAACATGTATCGATGACTGGTGGAAATGAAAGTTAAAAAAGAAGAAAACGTACAAGTGCTCGATTTAAAGAGAAGTTTATCAGATGTAGTGTTTTATTATCAGAAACAAGCTAAAAATCAGAGTTAAGGATTAAAAACATCTGAGCCCGTAATGCCGTGCAGACAGATACAGACCGCAAACAACAAACAGGAAGTGACGCTAACCATTTATAAAAGGAAAATGACATGACATCACAACAACGGGTGTCTGCTAGAGTCTAATAGCTTGTTTATAATGTACAGCTTTTTAAATCAAGCTATAACGCGAATCATGTTGATTTTCATGAACACAGGGTAAAACGCATTTTAACCTGTTGTCATGTAATCAACCTGCCATTAGTTGGCCTGCATGACTCCGGTGGAGCCTGTAATCAGAACACAAGTACTGCAGAGCCCAGCATAAATGGAAATACGTTTACCACAATCAAACCAACAAGATGCCATCCAGCAGGACTGTAGATAAAACAGTGGTCAACAAAAGCTTGAAGCTCCCTGGCTTCTTAACACATACTCAAAATATTAATTAACCTTTGAAGAACTACAGTTTTTCTTGGATATGAAGAATATGCCTCACAGCAAGAATGTTCCTTGTTTGATTCCCGGCCCGATGGGTCTTTCTGTGTAGTTTGTATGTTCTCCCGGTGCTTGCATGGGTTCCCTCTGGGTACTCCGTCTTCCTCCCCCAGACCAAAAACATGCATGGTAGGTTAATTGATCATTCAGAATTGCCAATAGGTGTGAGTGTGGCCGTATATGGTTGTCTGTCTTTGTATGTGGCCCTGCGATGGACTGGCAACCTGTCCAGGGTGGATCCCTGCCTTTCACCTGTAATGAGTCATGATAGGCTCCAGCAGACCCCCGTGACCACACAAAGGATGAATGATGGTATAGAAAATTGATGGATGGACATTTCCAGAGTGAACAGACTATTTCTAGATAAAAAAAAGAAAAAGAAAAACAAACGTTCACCTGGCATCCTACTGCTCATTTGCAGCCTTGATGCTTAAAGGCTGAAGTGAAAAAAGTAATTAGGTTTAGTTCTAACAACTTATGGTCATCAGCAAACACTTTTATTTTATAAACACTAATTTAGCTTACAAAATGTTCTTTAGAAATTTCTGCTCCAAATATCAGGTTCACAGTAGACACGTCTCCAACCTTTTGTATTTTAAAAAAAAAAAAAAAAAAAAAAAAAAAAAAAAAAAAAAGGCCATTAGTTGTACTCTGTCCAATTATTTCAGTCAGAGTCAGAGAGTCAGAGTCAAGTTTATTGTCAATTCTACTACATGTGAGACACATACAGAGAATCGAAATTGCGTTACCCTCAAACCCTCGGTGCTACACAATAAATACATTTTAAACACAAAGTGCAAGTTAAAAAGAGACAAGAAACAAGTTGTGACATGACAACAACAGTTTTTCGGTTTGATTAAAGTGACATGGTGCAAAGCAGGCGGTCCAGTTCTGCCAAAAGTGCCTGGTGCAGATACTGAGATCAGAGTGGGTGAGGGGGGGGCAAGGCGGGAAACGGTGGAAGAGCAGGGAGAGTGTTAAGTGTCCTGACGGCCTGGTGGATGAAGCTGTCCTTCAGTCGGCTGGTTCTGGCCCGGAGGGTCCGCAGCCTCCTCCCTGATGGCAGCAGACTGAAGAGGCTGTGTGACGGGTGGGTGGGGTCTCTCACAATGCTGAGGGCTTTGCGAGTCAGACGGCTGCTGTAAATGTCCTGAAGTGAGGGGAGAGAGACACCAACGATCTTCTCAGCTGCTCTCACGACGCGTTGGAGAGACTTGCGGCAGATTGCGGTGCAGGATCCGTACCACACGGTGATGCAGCTGGTCAGGATGCTCTCGATGGTGCCTCTGTAGAAGGTGTACCTGATGGGGGCCGGGGCTCTGGCTCTTCGCAGTTTGCGGAGGAAGTAGAGACGCTGCTGTGCCTTCTTGGCGAGTGATGCAGTGTTAACAGTCCAGGAGAGGTCCTCTGAGATGTGGACACCCAGGAACTTGGTGCTGCTCACCCTCTCCACAGTGGCACCGTTGATGGTCAGAGGAGCATGCTGGGTGTGTTGTCTCCTGAAGTCAGCAACAATCTCCTTGGTCTTCTCCACGTTCAGGGAGAGATTGTTGTCGCTGCACCACTCGGCCAGGCGGCTCACTTCGCTCCTGTAGTTTGACTCATTGTTGTTGTTGATGAGACCCACCACAGTCGTGTCGTCCGCAAACTTTACGAAGAGGTTGGAGCTGTGAATCGGTGTGCAGTCGTGGGTCAGCAGGGTGAAGAGGAGGGGGCTCAGCACACATCCCTGGGGGGCCCCTGTGTTCAGTGTGATGGTGCCGGATGTGTTGCTGCCGACCCGTACTGCCTGTGGTCTCCCAGTCAGGAAGTCCAACAGCCAGTTGCACATTGAGGTGTTGATCCCCAGCTGGTCCAGTTTGTGAATGAGCTGCTGGGGGATGATGGTGTTGAATGCTGACTGAAGTCTATGAAAAGCATTCTCACATAAGCGTTTCTGGTGTCCATATGTGTGAGGGCTGTGTGGAGGGCAGTGGAGATGGCGTCGTCAGTGGACCGGTTGGAGCGATATGCGAACTGGTAGGGGTCCAAAGAGGGGGGGGAGAGCAGCCTTGATATGATGCATGACTAGCCGTTCAAAGCACTTCATGATGATGGGAGTCAGTGCAACTGGACGGTAGTCGTTGGAGCAGGAGGGAGATGACCGTTTTGGGACCGGACGGATGTTGGTGGCTTTGAAGCACGTGGGAACCACCGCCTGACTCAGTGACATGTTAAAGATGTCTGTGAAGACATCCGTGAGTTCTCCTGCACAGTCTCTCATTACACGACCAGGTATGTTGTCAGGACCCGGAGCTTTGCGGGCGTTGATCCTGCTGAGGGATCTCCTCACAGTGTCCGGTGACAGCGTCAGCACCTGGTTGCCGGGAGGGGGTGGTGCTTTCTGTGCGGCGATGGTGTTGTGTGCCTCGAAGCGGGCTAAGATGTTCAGCTCATTCAGCAGGGATGTGCTGCTCTCACAGGTCTGCGGTGGGGGCTTGTAGTCCGTAATGGTCTGAATCCCTCGCCACAGGCTCCGTGTGTCCCTGCTGTTGCTGAAACGGCGGGCTATCCTCCTGGAGTACCGTCTCTTAGCCTCCCTGATGCCATGGGACAGGTTGGTCTTAGCTGTCTTTAGACCCACTTTGTCTCCAGCTCTGAAGGCAGCGTTCCGAGCCCTCAGGAGTCTGTGGACTTTCTTTGTCATCCACGGCTTCTGGTTGGCTCTGACTTTGATGGTTCTGGAGTCTGTTACATCATCGATGCACTTGGCGATGTAGGCGGTAACAGACTGTGTACTCCTGGAGGTCTGTGGTGTTGTTGGTGGTGGCAGCATCTCTGAACATGCTCCAGTCTGTGGTGTTGAAGCAGTCTCGAAGTGCCTCTGTGGACCCCTCTGGCCACACCCGGACCTGCTTCCAGACTGGTTTGACAACTTTAACCAGTAGCCTGTATGCTGGCATCAGCATGACAGTGATGTGGTCTGAGGCACCGAGGTGGGGGAGGGGGTGGGCTTTGTAGGCTGTCTTGTTGTTGGTGTAGACTTGGTCCAGAATGTTGCCCCCGCGCGTGGGGAACTTGATGTGGTGGTGAAGATTTGAAAAGATGGTCCTTGGGTCTGCGTGGTTGAAGTCCCCCGCCAGGATGAGGAAGGCCTCTGGGTGGGCTGTCTGCTGCTCGCTGATACAGCTCGGTCAGCGCCTCTCTCCTGGTGTTGGCGGAGGGGCTGGGGGGGATGTAAACAGCAGTGAGTAGTATGACCGAGTATTCGCGCGGTAGATATAAAGGACGACATTTAATTATCATAAACTCCGCCAGGGGTGAGCAGTGTTTGCAGACCACCACAGCATCTCTACACCAAGCATCACGGAGGAAAACACAAAGGCCGCCGCCGCGGCCCTTACCTGCCTCGGTGTGTGCTCGGTCCACCCGGTAGCAGGTCAGCTGGTCGAGCTGGATGGCGTGGTCCGGTATGCTGCCGTGAACACAAAAACACAGCTCTCTCTCACGGTCCTCTCGGCGGAGCAGAGTAATCGGATGTGGTCCAGTTTGTTGTCCAGCAAACGAACGTTGGCCAACACGATGGAGGGAACCGTCGGTTTGTTCGGGTTCTCCGCCAGTCTCGTCCGGATACCGGCTCGCTTGCCCCTCTTCTGCTTCCTGTAGCGCCGCTTGTGGCGCTTCCATTGCGGCGGAGGTCGAGGCGCGGGGGTCGGCGGAAGTGTTGGTTCCCGGAGCAGACCGCGTTCCCGAAGTTGGCCGGCGAGTTCAGAGTTCAGCTCGACAGTGTAGCTGTTTCCAACGTCGAGCAGAAACCCCCGGCTGTACTTTGGTTTGGTATGCATATGACTTGTAAAAACACAACTTTGGTGACAAAAACACGAACGAAAAACACGAAACGTCGCACCGTCGGGAGAGAGAGAAGCCGCAGCGTGAGGAACCGGAAGTTCCGGGATGGCGGAAATTTTATCAGATGCACTCTTTTAATCTGACAGAAAAAAGATCTGAGATACACTATATAGCCAAAAGTATTCACTCACCTGCCTTGACTGCATATTAACTTAAGTGATATCCCATTGCTAATCTATATTTAATATGACATCGGTCCACCCTTTGCAGCTATAACAGCTTCAACTCTTCTGGGAAGGCTGTCCACAAGATTTAGGTTAGATTTTTGACCATTCTTGCTGAAGTGCATTTTTGAGGTCACATACTGATGTTGGATGGGAAGACCTGGCTATAAGTCTCTAATTCATCCCAAAGATGTCCTGCCAGGTTGTAACAACTGGCCCAATAACTTCCTTAAAGAACCACGTTACCACATTTTAAAAAAAGGGCCACGGCATTCGCAATACCCCTCCTTGGAATGGAAATGATACTGTGTCCTGGGGTGGAGGTCCGGTGTTCAATGGGCCTCCTTGATACTGGTGCCACACCTTATATCCCTCCACACCTGTCTCCCATCTCCTTGATTGCAAGGAGTGCCTCCCCCATAGACACAGGTTGCACTGATTTAAAGGGATATCGTCCTTTTTATACCCCTTTTACCAGGGAAACCAAAACTGTATATACACAAACACACACACACACGCACACGACATGCTGCAATTTGCATAGATCAACAGACCCACATTAACTTGCGGTTAGGACTCTGTGCAGGCCAGTCAAGTTTATACACACCAGACGCTGTCATCCAGGTCTTTATGGACCTGCTTTAGGCACTGGTGCAGTCATGTTAGAAGAGGAAGGGACCAGCTCCAAACTGTTCGGACAAAGTTGGGAATGGAATTGTCCAAAACATCTTGGTGTGCTGAAGCATTCAGAGTTCCTTTAACTGGAACTAAGTGGCCAAGCCCAGCTCCTGAATAAACCTCCACACAATAATTCCCCCTCCACCAAACTTTACACGTGGAACAATGCAGTCAGACAAGTACCGTTGTCCTGGTGACTGCCAAACCCAAACTCGTCCATCAGATTGTCAGATGGAGAAGCAAGATTTGTCACCCCAGAGAACACGTCTCCACTGCTCTAGAGTCCAGTGGTGGCATGCTTTAAACAACTGCATCCGATGCTTTGCATTGAACTTGGAGATGTATGTCTTGGATGCAGCTGGTCTGCCATGGAAACCCATTCATTGTCTGCATACTGTTCTTGAGCTAATCTGAAGGCAACATGAAGTTTGGAGATCTGTAGCCATTGACTCTGTAGAAAGTTGACTAACTCTTCGCACTATGCACCTCAGCATCTGCTGACCCGCTCCATTTGTTTAAATGGTTTACCACTTCATGGCTGAGTTGCCAAAAATCAGAGATATAAAAAGTAAGTAAATATCACCTTTTTTTTCCATAAAACAGCAATATGTCCTACATTGTAGTTTTTGGTGAGAGTGAGAAAGAGTGCAATGACTCATGCTTTACCTCAAATCGTTTACTGCCATCTAGTGGTGGAAATCAGCACAAGCTTTTATGATGAGGACTCGTAATGAAACATTTAACTACACTTACAAATGTCTAGTTTCTTGTTCTTCTAGTTCACTCATTACTTACAAATCCGCCACCTGCATTAGTGAAACTAACAGCTCAGTTTTCCAACCAGCTTGTTTTACATGTGATAAAATTGTACAAATGTTTTCACTAAGTTTAAAAACAATCACAGAGAAACAATTAAACTAACAATAATATATTTTATTTTGTGCAGCAGTTTTCTGCAGAGTTGCATTAAAGTCAGGATTCCTACTTTTAACTGAAAATCTACTCATATTTACAAAAATGTGGCAAACGAGTTAAGGGAATCATCTCCCTCTCTTGAAATATCCATCACATTTTTCCTTTTACCATCTTTTCCTTTTACTGTTAAAAAGAACTTTAATCTCAGGTACATATTTTTCCTATGAAACTGAGTTTGGTCGTTCTGGGTGTCCTTTTATAATCCAAAAATGTTTGTATTTATTCTCCCAGAAATACTTTGTGACCATGAAGGAGCTTGTGTTCTTCATCATTAGTAGACATTTATCTACATTATGTGTTTTATCTGCAAGTACAAAATAAAAGAACCACGACAAACACTTACCAAAGGGTGTCTGTGCAGCGTGGGCTGGTAAAAGCCAAACACATAATACATATTGGTCAAAAACATGTTGGATTGTCCTTTGTTGTACATTTATTAAGATCTTCCTTCTGACATGTGACAAAATTTAAATATATAATTAAAGAAAAACAACAATTTTTTCCTTGGAAATTAAAGTGAAAAAATGAATGAGAGGTTGAAAACTTATTGTCAAACTATTTTGTACTGATTGACTCCACCGGGAGGTTCCTGTTCACCAGTGTCTCCTATGAGGGAAGGTATGATGTCAGTCACCATGAAAAGTCCACCAAGCACAAGCGCTGGCTAGAGGCACAGAAACATGCCTGGGTGATGTCAGCATTGGTGACTAGAAATACCACTGATGCACAACAGGTCATAAATTTAGGGGTTAAAATAGCAATGCTGTGGGCCCAAAACAACGTTGCTTTCACCTTCTGTGATGACTTCAACAAATGTGTAGCTGAGATGTTCTCAGACTCTGCTATCACACAAAAGTACCAAGGCTACGCAGCTCATCAAAGGTTGAGTCAAACTGAGTGTGAGTATAACATAAAGACCACAGATGACATCGTAGAAAAGTGGGTGTTGCTTACTGTTGTACTTATAAACAAATCTCGGGATCTGAACAGACAGAATATGTTAAATATTCTAGCTTTGTCAGAAGTATGATCTTCACAGAATGAAGGAGACACTTAGGTTTAAGCATCGCTGTTGGAAACTGAAGGACACAACACCTTGGAGAAGACTGATGATAAAACTGTCAGGAGTCAAATCCTAATTAAACAAACACTAATTGTCAGGTTTAAATGAACTAAACATTTATTAAACACACAATAATGAAGAAAGACAAAGTCAGTAAGTTTTCATTCATCAGTACGGAGGACGGACAGAGAACTCAGCCACATCTCCGCTGCTCTTGTCTCTGTCCGCACCCCCCCTCTGGTGGCCTCTTGAGGCTTTTATTGAAAATAAGGAGGTCACAGATGACATGAAGATAAGCAACTTGTACAAGATATATTCTGACGTGTACAATCATCTTATAAGACAAGCAGTATACAGAGCGTAAAATAACAATGAGATTAAATAAAGAGTGTGTTAAAGTTTAACCCTATCATTCCCTCCTGCTTTAACACATCTTTGTTTATTTCACGTCGTGCAAGACCACTTCAGGTGATCTTGAGTCATGGAGTCATTTTTCATTATAACAAAGACATTTACGCATAGAGGGGTTTCTATAAGGCAAAAAAAGAAGAGATATTAATATCATCATTATCAGAGACATTTTCATTATCAGAGTCAAGACCCAAAATCAGATATGTTTGTGCCACACGGTCTTCCACGGGTGAGATGGCTGTGGTGATCAATCGGTTCAGCAGTGCACGCAGACATCGGAATGCAACAACAAGCACACAATGTCAGAAATGCTGGAAATACAGTGATAGATACTAGTACAGAAGATACTAAGGTTCGGTACTTACCAAATGCATCCAGCCAGGAGTCCCACATGGAGGTGTCAACACCGGAGTGCTCCTTCAGCACTTTTACCATTCAGGGTACGCAGCCCTCGTATGGCCTTGGTAAGACTACCATCTGCAGCGGTGTTATCAAAAAGTGCAACTCTGTTTTCCAAACATGGCACACACACACACCTCCCTTCTCCAGGGCAATCCTGTTCTGGAATGTCATAAGAGACGTGGGAGACAGCTGTCCAAATACAGCCTGTCCAGGTTCCAAATTTCTGAACATTGTAGTGGATTCCATCAATTTCACAAAGCTGTTCAGCTGTGCAGCACGGCTGTGGACCATCTTTGGATATACTTTTGCTGCTGTTGTGTTGATCGCTATTGTACCCAAGATAAGATAAATTGTGCTACTTTTATGTTACAGCCATGTTGACATTTCTACTGTTTCTATATTTGCATCAGCATTTGTGAGTCCCAAAAAAGATAATTAACCGAATGTATTTAGCTTTTGTGTGATAACATCTGTAGTTGCGGATTTTGTCCACTTTTGCTGTAATTGGAGGTTTAAGAAGGAAAGTTCATTTAATTGAGACAGAGACACAAATTGTCATGTTGTTAATGGAGTCTTGGTTGGATTGTTGATGGATGCTCAAAAATGATTTGTCAAGTAATGTGTTTGCATAAAAACATTTAACTTTACAGTTAAATGAGATAGTTGGATAGTTCTGAATAAAATGTCTCAAAAGTATTTACGTGAATAAGTAGGTCTCCCATCATTTCCCTAAACAGCATTCATTCAAACCCAATAGTAAGAAAGGAGAAGCCCATAAAACAGGTAGGACCAGCACCACGCTCTGGCTGTCAAAGGCCTGTCATTATGAAGTCAAACATCGACTGCACTCTTATCACTGTACAAACTGTTACATAAATGGAAATTTAAAAAAGCTGGATCTTCTGCATAAAACTGTTTGAAAAAAACAAAACAAAACAAAAAAAAAAAAAAACAATAACTTTGAAAAGCATTTTTCTGACCATTAGAATGTTGTTCATCTCTCACATTGTTGGGAATTTGAAGAACTTCAGCCACAACATGTGAATCAGTGTGGTCTGGACTTCCACCTTAGTGATCCTTTTCTTTTTCAGCCATGCTGTTGTTGTGTTCAACAAGGTGCCAACTTCAGCTGATCACACTTCCATTATTGTGCTTTACTGCTGGTTTTGGCCAAACATGGTGCAGAAGATTATGTCCAAACATCTCCTTTGGTCTAGTCTGTCTCTCAAGTTACAGTTGGTTTTTTTCTCTTTACAAAGAGATGATCTATTGACAACTTTCCCAAATAAGCCACTCTTCTGACTGTTCTGTTACAAGCCTTAATATCAATCAGGCTCATGCTGACTGAGGCCTGTAGAGTCTAAATAGACCTTTTGTATTTTCACACTGGCTAAAGATGAATAATCACATGCATTTGATTAACAATACATCCCTGCTACTGTCACAGCTCTCAATTTTTGTTATGACCAACCCCAGAAAGATTCAAAATAGACTTCCAGACAAATAATGAGCAATTGAGAACATTTAATCAGAGTTCTGGCAGATCAAAGTTCACTGGACCTGAGGTCAGCAGGCAGGCTGGCAGAGAAGACCAGGACTCAGAGTGGGAAGGACGAGCAGACGAGGAGCAAACTAAAGACTGATTATCCTGGAAATGATGAGAAACATCCGAGGCAGGTGGAAACAGGATTGCTAAGATCAAAAATAGGAAGAAAGGAAAGGAAAGGAAAGGGAAGGAAAGGAAAGGAAAGGAAAGGAAAGGAAAGGAAAGGAAAGGAAAGGAAAGGAAAGGAAAGGAAAGGAAAGGAAAGGAAAGGAAAGACAGATGTCACTGCCCTTTTAAGGAGACGTCAGCCAAAATTTTTTGTTGCATCATCTCAAACTGCACTTTTCGAGACAGGACGAGTGATGGTTTACAGTCTGAAATAAAACATGTTGCATTGGATTCGACCATTTCACTCCCAAAAAAAACTGGGATCACGTTAGAGAGAATGCAGGTGATTGTAATCTAAATAAAAAAGTACAAAAGCAGTTTTGAAAGCAAATGACTAATTTAAAATTCACGTTTGTTACATTTCAATTACAAATAGAAATCATCATATATAGCTTTATTCTTTCTGCTTTTTACAAAAACTCATTTTAACAAAGAAACTAGATCATCTAAACTGTGTCAAGTGAAAAATTGTTAAAATGTTTAACAATAAAATTATAATTTAACATGATATTTGTATTAATCTGGATTCCTACCTTTGCTATGTTGCTGCTGCAGAGAAGAACAGACTGCTGCTGAATTACAGCAAGTGGCTGTTTTATATAAAAATATACTTTCACTTTCGTTTTCAGGGCTGAAATCACATGGTTTTCAGGAATCCACCAGCCATGTGGTCTCTGGAAATGAGGATTTTCTACAAATCAGCTGCTAAAATATGTCAACTTTAGAGCATCTGTGCACCAAACATCAAAAATTAACTCCAGGGTGTGTCACAGCAGGACTACATATCAAAGTAATGTCCACAAGTGTGCACAGACACACACACACCCTTGGTTCACTAACTAACAGCTTAACTTTGATGAAAGCCCAAAGTTAAATCTGTAGCCACTAATTCTGCTTCGTAGTGCAGAACTCTGTCTTATTTGTGAAGCTTCAAATCTTTGCTTTTCCTAAGAACCGAGTGTTTCTCGATTCTGGACCTCGAACACCCCGGTCCTTCATGTTTTACACATTTCGCTGCCTTTGACCCATGTGTCCAAGTCTAGCAAAAAATTCACAGAGAGTTTGTAACAAGTCTTCTTTTTTACTGCTGATTTGATGATTTAATGTGTATGCAAAAATTAAAAAAAAAAAAATTGGGGGTTTTTGGCACAACCAAAATGCACTTTCTGTAACTTGCCTTTGCCTTTCGTCCTTGTTTTTTTTTTTTTTTGTAACTTCATAATGACTTACAAACATTACAAGCACATGATTGACTATTTTTAGATATTTAACTTCAACAGTTCATGCTGCAACACTATTTTTTCCTTTTCTTTTTTTTTTATTATGTATAAAATCTATATCTACAAGAAAAGCTATAACATTTTATACATTTATATTAAGTTTCATTCGACCTAAATAGCTTCAACATCAGTTAAGTTATGACTGTGTTTGTAAAAAAAAATCACAACTTATTCACAACTTTCAAAAGCATGCAATAAACTTAAATATTCCATTATACCACATTAAGAGCATTTATTAGGACTGTAAAGATTGTTATCATTGATAACAGGATCTCTTATGAATGAATGAATTGAATGTTTTATATGATAAATATCATTTCCAACCAAAATACATAAACATCTGTAAAGGAAATAAGCATATGGGCATATGGCAGAGCAGATGGTCTCACCTCTGCAAGACTTCTTCACACTTTACCAGGCTTCAAAGAAGACAAAATCCATTGTTTTACCTGCAGGTCCGTTGTTGGTGGTTCATTGTGTATTCAGCACTATTTCACTCTGTCTTTTTTTCACACCCTGCATACTGGGGGGACTGGATGGGCGGATGTCGCTTACAGACGTGACCAAAAGGACTATGGCAATTGCAGTAAATGAAGGAGTCACATTGTCTGGGAAAGAACAATTCCTTGTTTGGGGGGCAGGACATGCAGGTATAAAAGACTGTGATGACGAATACAAGGCAGACTCACCTGCTGACTGTGTGACTCTAAGCTGTACAGCTTAATAAACTATACAAACTGGAGCTCTCCTGTACCGTAATTATTTAATAGAGATAATGTCCACAACATCATCTCTGTGTAAAATTTGTAAAATCCTGGAAAAAAGAGTTTTGTGCAAAAGAATTAATGTTTTTGTGCAGCATGAATTGCAGGAGAGCAGAGGAAGGAGTTTGCAAAACAACAGTTTTTAATGAACCAAAACTGCTGCAACAAACAGGAAATCCAAAGACAAAACTTAAACAACGTATTAAACCAAAGTAACCAGAAACTGAACAGAATTACAGAAAACAGGGCAGGACACAGGATGGATAGATGGACGGATGGACGGATGGATGGATGGGCGGACACATCTGTCAATCAATCAAAGTAAGACAAATGAAGGAAACCACCCAAATTCAAATAATAGGCCGTTACATACTGGATTTTGTTATTGTGGAACATTTCACCCTTTTCGTGGTCTTGGTGCTTTACGTAAGAGCCACTTTCTGCAAATGTGTAAACTGTGATCAACTTTCTCCATCTCCTGGAGTAGACAAGAAGGTGTATAGAAGCAAAGACACCCCCACATTCTGTAATCAAGTGAGAAGTGTTAGAAAGTCTAACAAGTTTCTGGTCGTGTTGCTTGTATGTGCCTGGCACCTTCACAGGAACGTGGAAGAAAAGGCCCAAGAATTCATCACAAGTATTCAGTGGGACATAGTGGGACATGTTAGAAAGTATAATTCAAGAAGAGTCCACACTTCACTCCTAAACACCTTAAACTATACATGAACATTATAATTAACAGAGAATCTGCTTTCCTTTTCACATTCACATTTCAGTCATAACCATGACTTTCCTTTTTACTTTATATGGACAAATAAGGACTTTCTAGTGCAAAAATACTATTTGAATCCACCTTCAGACCATCTACTAACAATCCAACCAGGTCAATAAACCAACACAGCAAGGACAATGTGTGTGTCCCAGTGTCACTAAAGTCAGGTTTCGGTTCTAAACTACTTTACATGAACATTAAGTTATCTGCCAAAAGTAGACAGAATCGATTCCACCCATGTTATTACAATAAAACTGAATATATTATAATTTTAACAAAATATGAAAACACACCACAAGACTATGAGATGTGGCAATCAGTAGGATCAGTGGGGAAGGAGACCAAGTGTGGATGTGTGAGCAATGGACGTGAGCATGTTGGGTGGTTTAACATAAACCAAAGACATGTGGACTAGAAGAGCTCCACTCCATTATGGGAAGGGTGGAGTTAAATAGGGGAAGGAACAAATGGCCAAGGTGCTCCAAATCACTCCAGAGATCTGTGATGCTGCAGCAGAAGGACGAACAGATGTTAGAACCAGCAAACTGTCACATTTGGCAGAAGTCTTCAGTGTGAATCAAGTGTGTTCAGGACAGATAAATGTTGCCCTAATGTTTCCTCTTATATTCCTCAACCTTTTTGTTAACACAATTAAAGTTGCATATCAGTTAATTTCATACATTTAAATGTGATCTAACAGAGCTTTATTTCTTAATAGGAATGTACAAGATGTGTCCCAGCAGTGTGGGTGAGTGTCTTCGCTCATATGAAGATCCTGCTTGTTATTATTTAAGATCTGTACAGTTTTTTTTCCTGATTTATTTTTTCTCGCAAGTCCAACCTGTTAATGTCCATAAAGTCACTACGGGGGAAACATTTGGAGCAGATGAAGATCTACTAAGACAAGTGACAGACAAGCTTCATGTGAAGTTCACAAGCCCACAGGAAAGTGATGTCATCATTGTCATCTGTCCAATCACCTCTTCTGTTGGGTCAGGTGTGGAGGCAGCCATGAAGGAGGTGTCAGGTACTGTGTTTCAGCTGGTTTGAACAAGGCAGATTATTTTAATTTGGACTTGTGTTTAAATTTGCATGTACATAAAACCAGCATCCTTTTACACATGCAGTTGCAAATCATCTTATCAAAAAGACGATATAACAATGTTAACAGTGTATTGCAGCAGTCTTGTATGTGGACATCAAACAGAAAAAGACAAATAAGAAACATTTCAAAAAGCCAAAGATAAACACAAAACGTAGGAAAAATTCAAATTTACTAGATGGATGACGTTAGCCTGCTGTCAGAAGATTTAACCTCCAGTTCTGTCATATTTTTTAAGTTAGTTTTACACTTGGCTACATTTTACACATAGGCGGAGACATGAAGTTGTCTCCCAACTGATATTTAAGCAGATAAAATGAAAAAAAAAATTGGGGGGATTTAATGCTATCAAAAGGTTAAACTCCATTGTTCATCTCATTTGCTTTTTTCTGGTGTCAGCAGATGATAAGAAGATCATTCTGGTTCCGATGCATCACACTCGAGATGTCCACTACTCAACCGCTGGGAAAAGGTGGTCATTCAGTAGCTTCAGTCAGTTTTTCCCATCAGAAGCACAGCAAACGTAGGTGAAAAGTAAAGCATCCTGAGACCGTTCATGTGTGGGGTTGCTTCTCATTCAAGGGAGTGGGCTCACTCACAATTCTGCCCAAAAACATAGCCATAAATTAAGACTGGTACCAAAACACCCTCCAACAGCAACTTCTTCCAACAATCCAACAACAGTTTGGTGAAGAACAATGCATGTTCCAGCACGATGGAGCACCGTCCAGTAAGGCAAAAGAGATAACTAAGTGGCTCGGGGACCAAAACGTTGAAATTTTGGGTCCATGGCCTGGAAACTCCCCAGATCTTAATCCCATTGAGAACTGGTTAATCCTCAAGAGGCGGGTGGACAAACAAAAACCCACTAATTCTGACAAACTCCAAGTAGTGATTATGAAAGAATGGGTTGCTATCAGTCAGAATTTGACCCAGAAGTTGATTAAGAGCATGCCCAGTCGAATTGCAGAGGTCCTGAAAAAGAAGGGCCAACACTGCAAATACTGACTTTTTGCATAAATGCCATGTAATTGTCGACCAAAGCCTTTGACACGAATGAAGGGCTTGTAATTACATTTCAGTACATCACAGAAAAAATCTAAAAAGATCTAAAAGCAGTTTAGCAGCAAACTTTGTAAAAACTAATATTTGTGTCATTCTCAAAATCTTTGGCCATGACTATATACGATATGTGTGTGTGCGTGCATCTGTGTATATACACACATTTGTTTTGCTTGATTAGTGGATTTTAAATAAAACAAAGCACAGACTCTTTTCGCAAGGGATGGTGAAGGGTTGTAGCCATGAGCACCGTCAAACAGTGATGATCAGGTCTGATGAACTGAGAAAATTAAACGATATGGTAGTGGTGGGCTTAAAATTAAACTTCATACATCGGTGCAGTCTGGGGCTCTTACATTTTGAAATGGCCTTACCCCGTCCTACCTCTAAGCTGTTACTGGTATTTATATTCCCAGTTGCTCAGGATGTGATGCAGGCTCAGATAGGACACAACGTTTGCTGCTGCGGATCCCAAATTGTGGCATTTATTGTTCTTCGTTGCCCACATGTAAATCTGCTTTTAAGATCCACCTCCTGTGTTTGACTTTCAACCTAGAGTGATATATCCCGGGTTTCAGCAGAAGGATTAATTTGTGAGCATCTGGATCAGCTGCATCTGCACAACTGGAACTACAACAGTGAGATGTGTCTAATATGAGTAGGAAACAATAAAAATCATCTCTGACTGCAAAATGATGGGAGTGGTGGCCTAGTGGTGACAGTGGTGGGCTTGGGTGTGGAGAACCCAGGTTCAAGCCAAGGGCTGCCTACAATGGTAAATCACTGGGGGCCCCGGAGCAAGGCCCTTAACTCCCAATTGCTCCCCGCTGCCCTGCTAGCAGCCCAACTGCTCACTAGTGAAACTAGTTGATGGGTTAAAAGCAGAGACTAATTTCAGTGTGCATCGTACATACAGCATGTGCACGATGTCCACAATGAAAAGGACAGAAAAAAGAAAGAAAGAAAACAAAAACAATCATGAAACAGACATTTAACCATTTAATGGAAAATATTTGTTCATTTTGAATTTTTTGGAAATAGCACATCTCAAAAAGGTTGGAACGGTTATCACAAAAGGAAAGATTTGTTTATATTATATTGGGAATAAAATATAGTTTTTTTTGTGATAAAACATTCTTCAATCATAATTTTAAAGATTTATTTTGTGAGTTACTTTAATACATTTAAATCTTTTCATGTTATCTCATGATTAGACTCTCAATAATACTTCGTCAAGTTGTGTCGTCAGTTTGATTCAGGCATCTGCATATGCGTCCATAAATTTCTGCATTTCATCTATGCGAGATCAGCCACAAATGATTCATTTCAACGAGTAGCCATGACAATGATAATAATAATAACAATAACAAATGCTATACAAATAAATAAACTACCATCTTTGCAACTTAAACTATTATTACCCCCGCGTCTCTGATTAGTCCATCTCAGAAAGTCTCCAGCAGATCCGTGTGACCTTAAAACAGAATAATCGGGTATATGGAGATGGGTGGATGGATTAAAGATATCATGCTGAGCTAAAGCCTCTCGTATCTGATTGACAGCCTCCCTGTTTCTTGCACAGATCAGAAGTCCTGGTACAGTCTCGTGGAAGAGAACATTAACATCCAAGACAACATTCTTGAAGGTCTCAGACCATCTTCTCCCGCCAGCTGAGTAGTCGACGTCACGGGTGTGGTGCATCAGAACCAGAATGATCTTTTTATCTCCTGCTGACACCAGAGAAAAAAAAAAAAAAAAAAAAAAAGATCAAGCTAACCTATCAAACTGACAACCGTAAAATCTATCTTATTTTTATTTCTATCTTTAGATGTGTAAAGCTAAAATACTACTGTAAATCTGCATTAAGTTGTTGGTATTTCATATGTAAGATGATTTGCATCTGTGTACACAAACATTGTGGTTTTATAAAAGTCCACAGTTAAGCACCAAACCAAGATGAAATAAACTGTGATATCAAATCATAAAACAAGTTAAACACAGTACCTGGCATCTCCCTCATGGCTGCATCCACATTTGACCCAACACGAGAGCTGATTGGACAGAAGACAATGATGAATTCACTTTCCTGTTGGTTTGTGATCGTCACATGTTGTCCATTTGTTACTTGTCTCAGCAGATCTTCATCTGCCCCAAAAGTTTCTCCTGTGGTGATTTTGTGGACCTTAACTGTAGACATGCAGGGTAATACAGAGCAGGAAAAGATAAAACATCAGAACTACTCACTTTAAGGAGGACAAGTGAAGACAATCGCCTACACCTCTAAACTGCATCACAGGCTTAATAATAAAATAAGTATCTCATATTCATAGACATGAAAGACATAATCTTTGAAATTTCTCAGCAGTTCTTCATCTGCCCTAAATGGTTCCCCTGTTGTGACTTTGTGGACCTGAACTGTGAATTAACGCAAAAAGAAACTATAAATATCAGAACTTATCATTGCAAATAGGAGCTTGATCTTAACACAGATACTCACCTCTACCCATGCCCGGCATCTTGTGGTTTCCTAAAATGAAATAAAGCACAATTACATTTAAAAAAAGACATATAAAACTCAAAGCATCTTCAATTTGAGTTTCCTTAACAAAAGAACCTCAGGAACATTTGAGTGTTTACTCTGTACTGCACACGCTTGATTCACTCTGAATATCACTGAAAAATGACTTCAGTCCTCTTCTGACATGTTGCAGTCATGACAGCACCTTCCACCAAGTTCACAAAGCTGTTGAGCTGTGCAGCACGACTGTGGGCCTTCTTTGGATATACTTTTGCTGCTCTTGTGTTGAGCACATGTAGATTTTGTACATAACAACATTTGCTATCTTCATGTTACATCTGTGTTGACATTTCTACTGTTAATATTTACATAATTAATTAACTGAACGCAGTTAGGATTCATGCGATAACACCTGTGGTTGGGGATTTTATCCACTTTTGCTGTAATTGGAGGTTTAAGATGGAAAGTTCATTGAGTGGTACTGAGACACAAATTGTCATCGCCATGTTAATGGTGGTAGTAGTCATGTGAAAAAGTAGATCTCCTGTCATTTCCCTCTTTACACAGCATTAAAGCTGATTGTAGAAGAAAGGAGAAGCCCATAAACAGGACCAGCACCAAGCTCTGGGTGTCAAAGTCCTGTTCATTATGAAGTCAAAGATCGACTGCCTTGTCAACATGTTCTGCACTCTTATCACTGTACAAATAACTCCTGCTGCACAAATGGAAATAAAAAAAGTAGGATGAAGAAAAAGAAAAAGAAAAAATAAATAAATAAATAAATAAGTAAATACATACCTAAATTGTACCAAAGACGGCTAAAATCACCGGTGGTATTTGAACAGACTAGAAATAGAAAGAAAGAAAGAAAGAAAGAAAGAAAGAAAGAAAGAAAGAAAGAAAGAAAGAAAGAAAGAAAGAAAGAAAGAAAGAAAGAAAGAAAGAAAGAAAGAAAGAATCCATATATATATATATATATATATATATACACATACATACATACATTCATATCCACAATATACACACGTACACACATAGATATAAACAACATACACACACAAACATGTATGGATCTCTCTCTCTCTCTCTCTCTCTCTCTCTCTCTCTCTATATATATATATATATATATATATATATATATATATATATATATATATATATATATATATATATATATATATATATATATATATATATGTATAGACATACATACACACACATACATATATATACCACATATATACACACATACACATATACATACTCACACGCACACTCACACACATGCACATACACACACACACACACACACACACACATATATATATATATATATATATATATATATATATATATACACAAACATACACTCATACACATACATATATACATACACATACGCAGTCCAGCAAACACACTTACATATATACACATACACATACATACACACACTTATTTGTGCATATAAATACATACATATACAAAAATATATTAATAATAACAACAACAACCACAACAATAATAATAATAATAATAATTGTGAATAAATAATCATTCTAAACTTTCAAATAGTTTACATTAAAATAGTTATTCTTACAAATCCATTGTTGGTTCCTATCATCACCGGTCATCGCCCCCATATTCTCCCGGCCCCTAGGCCAACCCTGGCCCCCCAGAGAAGCGGCCGCAGCCAACCCAACCAACAGAAGGGGAAGAGGAAGGTTTGATTTATTTTGCATGTGCTTGATATGGTCTTGGTAGATATTAAAACTTTTAATTAAGGTTTCAGTCCACGTTTGTGGTCCTTTGCTGCAGATCTGCTCATTTCTCTCTCCACCCAGCTCCTCTTATAATACTGTTAAAACATTGAATGTTAGTAATAATAATCTGTGTCCGTAAACTCAGTTACATTGACTTTTTTGATGGTAGTAAAATTAGTAAAGTTAAAAAATTTAAACAATTTGAACTTCAAAAGTGTTGTGTGTCAAAGTTATTGCCATGACATAAAAACAAAGTAACTTCATAAAAAACAAACCATATTCATTTCATTACATATACATATTTACATAAATGAAATCAGATGTTCTAAGACTTCGTGTGTAAGTTTTCCTACCTTTGCTGTGCTGCTGCTGAGAAAAACTGCTGCAAACAAAGACTGAATGAGAACAAAGTGGTGTTTATATAGTAATCTTGTACTTTCACTTTTGATTTCAGATGCTCAGAAACCACATGGTTTATAACACTCCAACAGCCATGCCATAAAAACACAAAAAAGAAAAAAAAAAAAAAAAATGATAACTGGATATTGTGATTTTAAAGGATCCAGACTTTATCATAATTTTGTTAATGCAGGATATGGTTAACGCTGCTGGAAAACCAAAAAATCCATAGGAAATCTATAATTTATTGCATTAAATGTGTTCTTAAAAGTGGTTATAAATATCTTGCGGGTTCTCTTTGTTGTGTTTAATCTGTGAGGAATCTTCCGTTCACTCGCTCTGCCAGTGAAAAATGATTGATTCATGTTGCTCTGATAAGATACTTTACTGAGATCTTATCAGAGCACCATGTGATTGATCAATACTGTGGCCATTCTTCTAATATATCGGTAGAAATGTCTGAAGCTACTCTCTGTGAGTAACTACTGTGGTGAAATGAGTTTAATTTTGGATATTTGACATACATTAACTACTTATCACCTATGGTTTCGTTTAGGGACAGTCAACAAACTACCGACTGCTGAAACATTGCAGATTTTTCTTTTAAAGACATAAAATCTGACCAAGAAACTGTAAATCCACCCGAATTGTTGTAGTAAAAGCATAAAATAAAACAAATTTTTTTGTATTGTATTTGAGGAAACTTTTGTATTTTTAAAATATTTTTATATGTGGAAAAATTGTTTGTCATTTATTTTCCCTTTTTTTCTTTTGGCTCAATAGCTTTATAACCACGTGACTTATACATTTTACTCATTTGACATTTTACAGCATACATTTAAAATGTATGCTGTCAAATGTCAAAATGCTGCTACAAATGCTGATTTGTAGGACCTAAATAGAAATATAAAACATATCTCTTTTGTTTGGCATTTTAATGCTTTAATATTTTATATTAATTTATGATGAAAATACCAGTACCAACATTGATGTAGTTGGGTTTTATTAAGTACTCTAGATTCTCTATGAGACTTGTCCAGGGCATAGCAACAAAAACTGATATGCAGGAAGGTGATCTAAGAGTAACAGTAACAAGTTTACATAATTAATAAATAGAGGATTGATGAAAATGTAAAGTGGAAAAATAGCCACTCTAACATTGTTCCAGACGTGGTTTACAGCTCCCGCTTTCCTTTAAACATGGATGCTTTTGTATTTTCTATAATGAAATCATGTAGAAGACAGACGAGGAGGAGCTGAATCAAACCACAGTTTGAGACAAAGCAGATAACAAAGTTACATTAACTCTTTCATACAGAAAGATATATTAATAAGTTATAAAACAACAGAAAACAAACAGTGCAACTGACTCACATTATTTCAAAAGTGATCCCACCCAAAAGGAAAATAAATGGTGAATATTTCTAATTTCATAAAATGAATCTTTCAATTCAAAGTCAAAGTCAAGTTTATTGTCGATTCTACCACATGTGAGATACATAAAGAGAATCGAAATTACTTTACTCTCAAACCCTCGGTGCTACACAATAAATAAATTTTAAAAACAAAGTGCAAATTAAAAAGAAAAGGTTATAGCATGATGTTGGGTTTAAGACCCAAAGGCAATACAATTACAGTATATGAATGAAATGGTAGTATGATGATAGACATTATTGTTATGATGAACTGGATTGTAATAAGCAGGGTGGGAAATGGAGGAAGAGCTGGGAGAGTGTTCAGCGTCCTGACGGCCTGGTGGACGAAGCTGTCCTTCAGTCGGCTGGTTCTGGCCCGGAGGCTCTGCAGCCTCCTCCCTGATGGCAGCAGACTGAAGAGGCTGTGTGACGGGTGGGTGGGGTCTCTCACAATGCTGATGGCTTTGCGAGTCAGACGTCTGCTGTAGATGTCCTGAAGTGAGGGGAGAGAGACACCAACGATCTTCTCAGCTGCTCTCACGACACGTTTAAAAAAAAAGTTTAAAAAATAAAAGAAAAAGCCACAAGGCTCCTAAAAATGATCAGGGTGTCACAATCATGTCAAGGCTGTTTTGACTGCAGTAAACTAACTATTCAGATCCTCACTATCACAGCCTCAGTCCTAAATGTGGGTTATATAATAAAATTGAACTTGTTTCAGCTTCACCTTTTTCAGGAAGGACACAGAAACTACCTCCGGGTATGTTGACGTAAACCTGCCCAGGTAAAAAACAAACCATATTCATTTAATTACATATTGGTGTCCCTTCTAAGCTCAGGTCCTCTACCAGAGGCCAGGGAGCTTGAGGGTTCTGCGCAGTATCTTTGCTGTTCCTAACACTGCACTTTTCTGGACTGAGATGTCTGAGGTTGTTCCGGGGATCTGCTGCAGCCACTCTTCCAGTTTGGGGGTTACTGCCCCGAGTGCTCCGATCACCACGGGCACTACTGTCACCTTCACCTTCCAGGCCTTCTCCAGCTCCTCTCTAAGCCCTTGGTATTTCTCAAGTTTCTCGTGTTCCTTTCGCCTGATGTTACCATCACTTGGTATTGCCACATCCACCACCATGGCTTTCCTCTGCCCTTTGTCTACCACCACCATGTCTGGTTGGTTTGCCATCGCCATCCTGTCTGTCTGTATCTGGAAGTCCCACAGGAGCTTTGCTCTGTCATTTTCCACCACCTTGGGAGGTGTTTCCCATTTTTACCTTGGGGTTTCCAGGCCATACTCCACACAGATGTTTCTGTAGAGTATGCCCGCTACTTGGTTATGGCGTTCCATGTATGCTTTCCCTGCCAGCATCTTACACCCTTCAGTTATGTGCTGGATTGTTTCCGGTGCTTCTTTGCACAACCTACACCTTGGGTCTTGTCTGGTGTAGTATATCTGGGCCTCTATTGCTCTGGTGTTCAGAGCCTGCTCCTGTGCAGCCAGGATGAGTGCCTCTGTGCTGTCCTGTAGGCCAGCTCTCTCTAGCCATTGGTAGGACTTCTTGAGATCAGCCACTTCATTTATGGTTCGATGGTACATCCCGTGTAGGGGCTTGCTCTCCCATGATGCTTCCTCCTCCAGCACCTCTTCACCTTGCCATTGTCTGAGGCATTCACTGAGTATGTCATCCACTTGGGCCTTGTCCTTGATGTACTCATGGAGCTTGGCAGTTTCGTCCCAGATAGTGGCTTTCACACTCACTAGTCCTCTGCCTCCTTCCTTATGGCTTGCGTATAGTCTCAGTGTGCTGGATTTGGCCAGCTTTGGCCACCTTATTATTCTTGCAGGGTATCTGATCACTGACAGGGCGTAGCTGTTTATTGCCCAGGACTTGTTCTTGCCATTGAGCTGGCTTCATAGGACTTGCCTTACTCGCTGGAGGTATTTGGCTGTTGCCATTGTCCTTGTAGCCCCTTCGAGGATACCATTTGCCTGTGGTATTCCAAGGTATTTGTAACTGTCCTCAATGTCTGCTATTGTTCCTTCTGGGACTGAGACCCCTTCTGTGTGGACTACCTTGCCTCTTTTTGTCACCATCCTCCTACATTTCTCAAGCCCGAATGACATCCCAATGTTGTTGCTGTAGATCCTGGTGGTGTGGATCAGGGAGTCTATGTCCCGCTCGCTCTTAGCGTACAGCTTGATGTCATCCATGTAGAGGAGGTGACTGATTGTAGCTCCATTCCTGAGTCGGTATCCATAGCCATTCTTGTTGATTATTTGGCTTAGGGGGTTTAGACCTATGTAGAACAGCAGTGGGGACAGCGCATCTCCTTGGTATATGCCTGATGGACACTTGTGCAAGTGGCTTGCCATTTGCCTCTGTGCCTATGCTATGCATAGAGATGTTTAAAGAACAAATCAATGACTTGGTTTGAATATTTAGATACATTTTAGTGTCAGCACACTAACATGACAAAAACCTTTTAGACACAGAAATCACCATGTGCTGTGTCCTCTCTTTGGTTTCAGGTTTTTAATGCAGCCACCTCAGATAAAGTTTATTTCAGCGCCACGTTTTCTGAACGTTTTACTTACAGTACATTAAAGGTCTGCTAAATTGGATTCAAATTAAATGGCTTGCTACTTCCATGGAGAGCTTTCCTGTTTTAAAAATGTTGTGTTACCTTAGCAGAATCAGTGGTGTAGACGCTCCATCATCCAGGTGATGGAAACTCTTAAAACCTTGAAATTACACCACTGGACTATATTTTCTTTTATCACTGAAGAAGTTTTACCTTCCATCCAGATGATACTCTCATTTGACAATGCCTCCTGGATAGGAGATATATTAACCAATTTTGACATCCAAGAAATTAGATTATCCAAAATAAGTAAAACAAATACATTCAAAGTATAAGAAACATGCATTTGACAAGCAGAACAAGTGCAGATTTAATGACAGAAATAATGTAATAATGTCCCTCCCTTGACTGAGGGGTTGCCACAGTGGGGCTTCATGGCCTGCACACAAATTTGGCAAATATTTTTACATCAGATTCTCTTTCCAACGCAACACTGCAGTTGTAGGGAGATGCCGACACAGATAGGAATTGAACCAGTGACCTTTTGATTAGGAGGCACCAAAAAGCCAGGCTGCCAGAGTGGCTGGATTTATTAACATTAGCATCAAACATGAACTAGGCCTGGAAAAATAAAGGGATACCTGTGGATCATCTAAGCCAGTCCTTAACTTCAAACTTTATCCAAAACGTACCGTTTAAACCTAATCTTAAGCTAGAGAAAGTGTCTGTGCACCAAGAACTGAGGACCACTTGGTTTATCTGTAGTTGACGGCAGTTGCAGCAATCTTAGTTTTAAACCTCAGGAGGGAATTCTGATGAAGACTGAGGTTAACAGAACTTAGATCAAATCTAAAGACCTCCAGACCACTGATGTGTACAATTTAAAATGCTGTAGATTTATGTTAGTAACACTAACGTGTAGTTTGTGTAGAAAAATTTGACAAACAGCATTTCTGTTGACTGCAAGCTACAAAAAAACAGGCTCAAAGTTGTTATCAAACTAATATAATTTTTCTTTACTTCTGGTTTGAATTTGATGCAATTCCAGCTGAATGTTTATTTGTATTTGTTATGCATTTTAATTTCTCAGTTTTTTTTAACTTTCAATGGTGCTTATGATAGTTACATTTACCTTTGAAGCCAGCAACATTGGATTATTAAATCTTCCTAAAGCCTTTAATCAAAATCTAAATTATTTCATCTCTCAGTTATGGCTTAAGTACATTTTTACAAACTTCTCTATATGTGATTCATATTTAGCTCTATTTTCATAAGATATACTGTTTATAATGAAACCTTTGTTAAAAAATTATTAAAAACGGACTCAAAAACGGTAAATTGAATATTTTATTTTCCACTTTTATTATCAAAGAACGTAACCGTGAGGGTTATGTGTGTGTTTGTTTATTGACACATTAACACAATGATCAGAACTGTAGCTGATCAACACATTCATCGTCATTTTTGTCTGCAATCTTTTTAATCAAAGTTATATCTTCAGATTACTGCTTCAGTCCTTGTGACATTGATCCATCTAACTTACTTACATATAAGTTACTAATAACTCCATACCAGTAACTATCATGGTAGTATAAGTGTAGACACCTCACTGCTTTATATGTCATGTTGGAAGCATAACCTGCTCCTAAACAGCTGCTACTAAAAGGAACAATAATAAACTCTCCTTGTTGATCACATTATATAAAGATTAATGCAACATATGTAAGCAAAGACATATGTTATGCTGTAACAATTGTCCGATTTATGCGCTGCAGCTTTACAGTTTGTTGATGAAGTCATCTCCAATGTCAATCATCAGTTTCAGCGCACTCAGGATCAGTGCGTTGACGTCCTCATCTAAGTTGATTTCATCTCAACTCAACTCAACTCAACTTTATTTATAAAGCACTTTAAACAAAACAAGGTTCACCAAAGTGCTGAACAAAGCATAAAATTAGTAAAAGAGCATGGCAATAATCAGACATAAGAAAATTAAAATACAATACAGTCTCCAGATTCCAACTCAATTAAAAGCCAAAGTGAAAAAATATGTTTTAAGAGCAGATTTAAAAGTGGAAAATGAGTCCATCTGTCTGAGGTCCAGGGGCAACTCATTCCAGATCTTTGGTCCGAAGATTGAAAAGGCTCGGTCACCTCTCAGTTTCCTCTTGGTCTTGGAGACGACTAACTGTATCTGATTTGCTGACCTGAGGGAGCGAGGAGGGGTGTACACCTGGATCAGGTCAGATAGGTACTTAGGAGCGAGACCATGAAGACATTTAAAAACAAATAAAAGAATTTTAAAATCAATGCGTAAACGAACTGGGAGCCAATGAAGTGATGCTAAAATGGGAGTAATGTGCTCTTGTTTCCGCGCACCAGTCAAAAGACGGGCAGCAGCGTTCTGGACTAACTGCAATCGAGCAAGTGATTTCTGAGCAACTCCAACATAAAGAGCATTGCAATAATCTAAACGAGTTGTAATAAAAGCATGGATTAAAATCTCAAAGTCACAGCGAGAAAGAAGAGGTTTAACCTTGGACAATTGTCTCAGATGGAAAAAGCTGGACTTGACCACTGAACTAATGTGAGCATTAAAAGTTAGGTTGCTGTCCAGTTTGACACCCAAACTCGTTGCTGTCCGTTTCAAATAATCATTTAAAACACCCAAATTGACATGTACCTTAGAGCTGTCACTTGGGCCAAATAACAGAACCTCTGTCTTTTCCTGATTTAAATGTAATAGGTTACATGACATCCAATCCTTAATATCATCAATGCACTGTAATAACTGTTGAGCAGAATATGCTTCTTCCTGCTTTAGTGGTATATAAATCTGGCTGTCGTCGGCATAAAAGTGGAATGAAATCCCATGTTTACGGAGAACTGATCCAAGTGGAAGCAGGTACAATGAAAACAGAAGAGGTCCGAGAACAGAACCCTGAGGTACACCACATGTAAGAGGTGTCCTACAGGACTCTGTACGTCCAAGACGGACGCAAAAACTCCTTTCCGTTAGGTATGATTTGAACCATTTTAAAACATCACCTTGAATGCCCACCCAGCTTTCTAGGCGAGACAAAAGGATTTGATGGTCTACTGTGTCGAAGGCAGCTGCCAGATCCAACAGAACCAAAACAACACAGTGACCAGCATCTGTTGCTAAAAGAATGTCGTTAGAAACCCTTAATAGCGCCGACTCAGTACTGTGACGGGGTTTAAATCCCGACTGAAACACCTCAAGAATGTTGTTCTCTTCTAAAAACGTTATTAACTGGCAATACACAATTTTTTCAAGAACCATCGAAAGGAATGGGAGCTTAGAGATGGGTCTGAAATTTGCCAAAATGGAAGAGTCCAAGCCAGGCTTTTTAATAAGTGGTGTTACTACTGCATGTTTAAAACACGAGGGCACAATCCCACGAACTAAACTGCCATTAATTATACTTAGAACATGAGGAGCCAGAGTAGGAAAAACTTCTTTAAAAAGACGAGGTGGAACTGGATCATTAGGAGACCCTGATGGCTTCATCTGACTGATTAATTTCTCCAAATAAGACGAACTGACAGGTTCAAACTGGTGGAAAACAGTAGAACATGTGATAGACATGGAGGGAGTACAAGGGAGAGGGGTAATGAGGGTCCTAATATTCCTAACTTTATCAATAAAAAAGCTCGCGAACATCTCACAAACCCTGGTTGAGTTCTCCAGAGAGGCCGATTGTGGAGCATTTAAAACAGAGTTAATAGTTTTAAACAAAACCTGAGGATTGTGACGGTTACTTGCAATAATTTCTGAAAAATACTTCGTCTTGGCAGCTTTCATAGTCTTTTGATAAGATCGCCAGCTATCTCTCAACAACTGGAAGGAGACTTGTAACCGGTCTTTCTTCCATTTCCGCTCGGCTCTCCTGCACTCCCGCCTCACAGCTCGAGTAGCCTCATCTAACCAGGGCTCAGATCTCAACCTGGAGAGCCTTGTTTTCAGCGGAGCTACATTATCTAAAACAGTTTGGCAGATTGAATAAAAGTAAGACGACATGCTCTCAATATCTGGATTACAGCTCTGATAATCTGGTGACAGAATAGTGGAATTAAAAGCTGCAGAGAACTGAGCGGCTGTGTGGGAGTTAATAGTTCGACTGCACAGGGCAGGGGCACGAGGTTTAACTATGTGACACGGGAGCTGCACATCAAACAAAACAGGCATGTGATCAGAAAACACAGCATCACAGATTTCAAGGTTAAAAACAGTAAAACCATGAGCTAAAACTAAATCAAGTGTGTGACCATGTTCCTGCGTAGGGGCAGATACAAACTGAACAAAATTAAAAGAGTTGATAAGATTTAAAAAGTCTCTGGCCAACGGCTTTTCAGGACAACAGACGTGGATATTAAAATCCCCAACTATTAAAATTCTGTCATATTTTGGCATTACTCCCGCCATAAAATCAGCAAAGTCATCAATAAAGTCCTTATTGTACTTTGGCGGTCTGTATATAACAGCGCAAAACACAGAACGAGCAGAGTCCAGTTTAAATAAATCCATCTCAAAACTGGAGTAAGTCCTTGCTGGGATCACCTGTTTACAGTTGTAGCTGCTCCTGTAAACGGTGGCCACGCCCCCTCCCCGACCAGACGTTCTAGGAACGCTGAAATATGAACAGTCCGGTGGCAAAAGTTCGCTGAAGGCACTGCTGTCGTCTCCAGAGATCCAGGTTTCAGTTAAATGCAGGAAATCCAGTCGATGAGTGACGAAGAAATCCTTTAGGACGAAGGTTTTGTTGGCTAGCGATCTAGCGTTCACCAGCGCCATCCTGGCCGGGGCCGGAGTATCCTTTGTAGGCAGAGCGCGAGGAAGCAGCCGCAGGTTGTGGAGGCCTCTCCCCCGCCTGCGGAGGTACGGCAAGATGGGTCGACGGGCCTGCAGCTCCACATCCACGCCGACCAGGGGAACCAGACAGGGCGCGATCGGGACCAAACAGCGGTGCGACGTCTGGGGACGATACGCAGTGGCTCTGATGAAGGCTGACGGAGAGCGTCTTAGACTGGCTTTCAGTTTCACTAGCAAACCGCTGCGTTTCCCTCGTCGTCTGCGCCGTTTTCGTGGAGGCGGCGTACGGTACAGGTGAGATGGTATACCTGAGAGAAGCGGGGGGCGGCCCGACTCCCGCCCGTGGAGTCCAAGTCGAGACAGACCTCCGAAAGAGGGACGAAGATTCAGGAGAGCCTGGCGATCATAGATCACCAACGAGTTGACATCTGTTACTACGATCAATAAACATAACGCAAAAACAAACAAAGCTCGCAGGGACAGAAGGCTGGCCAAACACACTGGCGCCATCTTGACCGGAACCCGGAAATAACTGTAGTTCTTCACAGGGAGGATGCAGTTCATTGGAATCGCCAGTCTGGAGCTGAAGTTGGCCATCTAAAATTAAAAGGAATAACATTTTACTGTAACTTGAATTTTTACCTCTGTGGGTTCTTGAGCTCACAATATAAAAGACTCCAGATGAATTCACCTTTTTCTTAAGTTGTTTGCTCTTGTAAACATTCCTCAGACTCTTCTCAGTTTCACCACAGGCGTCATCAATGTGGGTGAGAACAGCCAGTTGAGGAATACCTGCAGATAAAGAGATGTAATTCTGTCTATTTTGTTATACAAATGTCTGATATCAATTTCTGCAAGTCATTTGAGGCCAAAAATTAATTCAGTAGAAGCTTGTATAATGTATCATCATTTATGTTTTATTCCAAGTTCTTCAAACCAAAACAGCACAATAAATGTGCAGTAAACTTTTGTTTTTTATATAGATATTTTTAGTATATAGATATTTAGATAGATATATAGATATTATAAATATATATATTATATATAGATATTTAGTATGCACTGCTTTTCTTATCTTTTTTTTGTAAGGTAACTAACATTATTTAGAATCTTTTTACTGTAATCTCAATGGTCTTTCCGGGTTGGAAAAAAGTGTTGAATGTTCAGAAATGTTGAGAATGATAATAAAACTAGAGCATGTAGAGCTTCATGAACCCGGGAAAAGGACTCTGTGGAAGTTGATTTTAACGTTTGACTTGTCATCAATCAAGTGCTACAGCATTTTTTAAAGACAGGAATGAAACGCAGCTGCAAACATTTGTGACACAAAATGTTCACACTTTATATAATTAATGGGTAATGCGGTTCAGAATTGTTTTCTCTTACCATAATACACTATTTTGTTTGGAAAGCAAAAATATCACCATTTTCCCATTACTTGATATTAGTTGAAACATAATAAAAGATTTATGTCTGCATCAACATCTGACCCAACATGACGGCTGACAAAATACAATTATCTCATATTCACAGAAATAAAACTCAACTATTATTTAACTTCAGTTACCAGGGCAAAGAGATTCAGGCTGAATTAATTAGTTGCTGCCCATGATTTTTTTAAATGCTCACATTCATTGCTCATGTATTTTTGTTTTTTTGTTTTGTAAATACACAGACAGATGGTGTAATATTTCATGTGCTGCTTTTGAAAATAATTTCTCAGCCAGATAATTTTTTTATCATGTGCTGATATAGCAAACTAACAGGTTTGATGTATTTTGCATGTGCTTGTTTTTGTCTTGTTAGATATTAAAACATTTATTTTAAGGTTTATTTTAATTAAGGTTTCAGTCCACGTTTGTGGCCCTTTGCTGCAGATCTGCTCATTTCTCTCTCCACCCAGCTCTTCTAATACTGTCAAAAAATGGCCAAAACATCTACAAAACATTGAATATTAGTAATAATAGTCTGTGTCCGTAAACTCAGTTACATTGACTTTTTTGATGGTAGTAAAATTAGTAAAGTTAAAAAATTTTGAGCTTAAAATGTGTTCAAAGTTATTGCCATGACATAAAAAAAAACAAAAAAAAATAAAAAATAAAAAATAAAAAATAAAAAACAAAGTATCTTCATCAAAAACAAACCATATTCATTTAATTACACATACATATATATACATATACACATATACGATTTCACATAAATAAAATCAGATGTTTTAAGATGCTCATAAACCACGTGGTTTATGGTACTATTTACAGAAATCACTTGACTACATTGTTGTGCAACAAAATATAAAAGTTCATAGTCCCATCAGTGCTGTCCAGACCAGTTTTATTATTTTGTTGTGTTATGATTCTGTTGAACAACAGTTCTGTAGCAGTGTCTGATTTTCATTAGTCAATGATCAGTATTTTTTTTATGTGTTTTTGCAAATCTGAAACTAACAAGGGAGTTGTTCTGCTCCTTCTCAACACTATTGAGTTTCCTAAGACACCTTTTACTTATCTATGTCATAAGGGAAATATTAACTCAGTAATCTTTGCCCCTGATGAATATATGACACTAAATATAAAGTTTGTTAGGACTTTTGCCTGAAGGAAACATGAGATTAACTGAGCCAATATAGATGGATGTTTAGATAAATAGTGTCCACCTTTATGATTTGGACTGACATTTGCTTAGAAATACCTGTTTTCTGCAGTTTAAAATATCTAATCAAACTATCTACAGATGATTAAAGCACACATTCATGACTTGGTTTGAATATTTAGATACATTTTAGTGTCACTACATATGGGAGTTTTCCCTTACTCCACAGAGGATAAAAATGAACCACACAAGAGGCAGCATGCCTTTTTCTTAGCCTTTACAAAGGGGGAGAGCTGTTACTGCTGTTTACACAGAAGTATATCTGGTCAACAGAGGCTCTGGTCTGCAGAACATGTACAGAAAAGAAAAAGAGGTGAAAGACAAGCACAACAAACTACAAGAACGATGGACCACAAATATGCTTATGGGATACTGTTATTTATTAACTGAGGATTGAAGTGAAGAAGGGACAGTGAAGGCAAAGAAAAACAGAGGAGGTGAAGGGCACCACTCAGTGGATCATGTTGGTGTCCCAATGCAGCATAGGCCTATAGCAGCATATACACACACAAGTTAGATATGCGAGTTATACCAGTTATGCTCCCATGATTAGAGACCCCCTTTCTTCAAAGGAGCAACTGCATCTAAAGCTGAGTGCAACGCATCTGCAGTGCTACCGACAAGGAAATCAACAGAAATGCCCACAGCCACTGCTGGGTGGGCCTGGCCAATTTCCTCTCTAATTCTGACAATTTTATTGCTAAAGAAGCTCATAAAGTCTTCACTACTGAGAGCTGCAGGGAAGCATGGCTCAACAGAGTAGCGGCTCTTTGTCTGCCTGGCTACAGTGCTGAACAGAAAACGTGGGTTATTTTTATTATCCTCTATCAACACTGAATAATAAGCTGTTCTAGCTTTGCGAAATGCTTTTTTATATAGTATTAGACTATCTTTCCTCGCACAATAAATATCTACAGGCCTACAAGAGTACCACTTTCTTTCCATTTTACGCAGCTTCTGTTTTTACATAGAAATATGTGAGTTAAACTCCTAGAGGCCCTCTTTCTCAAAGGAGCATCTGCATCTAAAGATGAGTGCAACAAATCTGCAGTGCTACAGACAAGTAAATCAACATTTGCAGAGGTAGAACCAAGGTCACAGCCCTAAACTGCTCGACTATGTTCCACTGTATGAAGATGAAGAGCAATGTCCTCCCTAAATTTAGTAATAGCTTTATCGGATATCCATCACTCCATCCATTATCTATACCCGCTTTATCCGTTTCTGGGTCACGGGGGTCTGTCGGAGCCTATCCCGACGCATAGTAGGCGAAAGGCAGGGGTACAACCTGGACAGGTCGCCAGTCTATCCAGGGCCACATAGAATACAAACAACAAATCACACTTACATGCACACCTATGGAGAATTTAGAATCATCAATTAACCCACCCTCCATGTTTTTGGACTGTGGGAGGAAGCCGGAGTACCCGGAGGGAACCCACGCAAGCACGGGGAGAACATGCAAACTCCACACAGAAAGACCCACCGGGCCAGGAATCGAACCAGGAACCTTCTTGCTGTGAGGCAACAGTGCTAACCACTAAGTCACCGTGCTGCCCGATTTATTGGCTAGACATCTGCTAAAGTATTTCCTCCTATTATGCGTAACGCTGACAATGTTAAATTCAAACGTTATTAAATAGTGGACGGATAGGAAGGAGTTTACATGCAACACTAACAGATTATCAGGTTCTACACCATAGACGAGGACCAGATCAAGAGTATGATTAGGGCAATGCATCGGTTCCTTAACTTTTTGTAAAATCCCCATCGAGTCAACATAGACCAAATTCAAAGTTCTTTTCTTCAGTTCAAGACCATTCATGCCCAGGTCTGCTAACCCCCTGTGAAGCCCCCAAATTAAATTAAATTATTATATTTATACAGTGTTAAAGATCTTTATCATTTAACTTAATAATTTATGGAATTGTTTTTCAAAAACGCTTAATTTTCACATGTACCTTTCATATACTCAGAAGAGAAGAGCGCTCAGCGCTGACTGAAATCCACTATGCTGTGCTGCATGCTATGCAGGGAGACCATTTTGCTGTCCCTCTGCATGTCGCTATTAAAAATGTTCCAACACTATTACTGTATGAATTAAAATTATTTAGTTCAGTTGGGGGCAGCACAGTGGCTTAGTGGTTAGCACTGTTGCCGGTGGGTCTTTCTGTGTGGAGTTTGCATGTTCTCCCCGTGCTTGCGTGGGTTCCCTCCGGGTACTCCGGCTTCCTCCCACAGTCCAAAAACATGCAGGGTAGGTTAATTGATCTTTCTAAATTCTCCCTAGGTGTGAATGTGAATGTGTGAATGTGAGTGTGATTGGTTGTTTGTATGTGGCCCTGGATAGACTGGCGACCTGTCCAGGGTGTACCCCTGCCTTTCGCCTGATATGCGTCGGGATAGGCTCCGGCAGACCCCCTTGACCCGGAAACGGATTAAGCGGGTATAGATAATGGATGGATGGATGGATAGTTCAGTTGGTGTATATAATGCAAGTGTTTAGAGAGCAGCTCTTCAGCCCACCTACTGGGATGGGCGAGTTATTGGAAGGACTTCTGTCAGCCTGCTCATTGTTGTGGGTCATCAGTAGAGTCGTTTCATTTCCATAGAGAGCATTTACCTCAGCAGTCACTTCAGGATGGTGATTTTTTTATTTCCATTACTGCCATTTTCTGGAGAAGTTCTGGAGAAGTCGTTCTCATCCAGGTAAAAAGAAAGGCATCATGTGCTGATTATTGTGTTCCTAGATACAAACGCAGCTGCTCCCAAAGTCACCTGGTCCTCCCTCAGAAGTAATTAAAGAAATATACTAAAAACACTGCTGAAAAATCCCTGAAAAGTCTTGAGTGCCACTGATTTAAGTCAAACTTTTCTGTACATTTTGGCTGAGAGATACAATTAATAAAAGAAGCTTAGCAAAAGCAAGCAAGCAGAAAGGAAGCAGAGGAAGTGTCCACACGATAAGGAAGCAGGATGTTAAAAAAAAAAAAGTATGTTTAATTGAGTTCCTCACAGACTAAAAGCAACTGGCATTCTTTTACCTCAATAATATATTTAAGAAATCTGGAGGAATTTCAACATACAATAACCAAAAACACAAATCTAAAAGATTTCCAATCCACAGATCTCCAATCACATTAAACAATTCTGATTAATATGCTGTCTAAATGACAAATCCTGATCAAAAATAATGCCATGGTTTCGAACAGTTTTACTGGAGGCCATCACAACACCGTCTAATCCCTTCTTAAGCTGTTTGGGACCACAAACAACCTCTGTTTTATCAGAATTTAGGAGCAAAAAATTTGTGGAATCCAGTCCTTTATGTCCTTAAGACACCTGATGTTTGTCTAATGGTTCTGTTTCATTTGGCCTCATAGATAAATACAGCTGCGTAACATCAGCATAACAATGAAAATTAATGCTGTGGTTCCGGATAATACTTTCCAAGGGCTGCATGGATAAGTTGAACAGGACTGGCCCTAGCACTGAACCCTGTGGGACACCAAAGCAGACCCTTGTCTGTACTAAAGAAACCTTATGAACATGAACAAACTAGAATCTATCAGACAGAAATGATTTAAATCAATCTAGAGCCCTTTAATCTGTTGGAATTATTGTACATAAGTTATCTCATATTTACCCTACGATCATTTGTATTGGGACATATACTCCATCTTTATAACTTTATTAGGCTGAGAGACTGTGTGTGTAAGAGTTGTTTGCAGAGAACAGAAGACTGATAACATGATCTAAACCAGATCTGTCTGACCACTCAAGCTGCAGAGAAGGAGGATCTCTGCCTTTGACCACGGGAACGCTGTTGGGAGCTGACAAGAACAAGTTTTATTAACAGTCATGTAGTAAAAGTAACTGTGTCTCCAATCTCCTTTGAAGTACAAATGTTTGTGTGACTAGAAGATGACCAAGCTTAATAAAACAGAGGAAGCATCTCTTTGTGTTCGCGCGCACCCTACGTTTTATGACTTTGTTCACAGAACAACAGCTGCACCCACATTTCCTTTAGAGCTGCTGTTCTCATGTAATTAGGGACCACCTAATGTAATAACAAGAGAGGAGAATGGCAAAAGGCTCTCAGAACAGTTGGAGAGTCTAACTGAGGCAGTCTTTGTCCATTCTCCTTGCAAGTAAAACAGACTAATCATCTCTCTTGTCTTTCTTCCTGTTTGAGATAAGTATTTCAGGTTGTGTGGATCTGACATAATCCCAATAACATACTCTTGCCTCTGCAGTAAAATGATGTGATCTATAGTATCAAAAGCAGCACTGAGGTCCAGCAGAACCAACACACAGACACAAGGGTGAAGCCATAATTAGTTTATGGCCTCACCCACGTTTTCTGTTCAGCACTGTGGTCAGGCTGATAAAGAGCCACTACTCTGTTGAGCCATGCATCCCTGCAGAGTTAAAGATTAAAAAAAAAAAATCTGAGCCCATAATGTTGTGCAGACAGCCACAGACCACGAACAACAAACAGGCAGTGACGCTAACCATTTATAAAGGAATATGACATGACAACATCACAACATCGGATATCTGCTACAGTCTAATGGCTGTTTATAATGTACGGCTTTTTAAATCAAGCTATAACGTGAATCATGTTGATTTTCATGAACACAGGGTCAAACGCATTTTAACCTGTTGTCATGTAATCAACCTGCCATTAGTTGACCTGCATGACTCCGGTGGAGCCTGTAATCAGAGCACAAGTACTGCAGAGCCCAGCACAAATGGAAATACGTTTACCACAATCAAACCAACAAGATGCCATCCAGCAGGACTGTAGATAAAACACAGTGGTCAATAAAAGCTTCATGCACACAGAATTAAGGCTGTGCTCCCTGGCTTCTTAACACATACTCAAAATTTGTTGTTAACCTTTGAAGAACTACAGGTTTTCTTAGATATGAAGAATATGGCTCACAGCAAGAAGGCTCCTTGTTCGATTCCCAGCTCAATGGGTCTCTGTGTTGAGTTTGCATGTTCTCCCGGTGCTTGCGTGGGTTCCCTCCGGGTACTCCGGCTTCCTCCCACAGTCCAAAAACATGCAGGGTAGGTTAATTGATCATTCTGAATTGCCCATAGGTGTGAGTGTGCATGGTTGTCTGTCTTTGTATGTGGTCCTGTGATGGACTGGCGACCTGTCCATGGTGGACCCCTGCCTTTCACCTGTAATGAGTCATGATAGGCTCCTTGACTGCATATTAACTTAAGTGACATCCCATTACTAATCTATATACATTTCTAATGCCAAGGATTTAAACAGCAGTCCATCCTGTTTGCACCAATCACACCAACCACAGAAGGTCATGAAGAAAGGTGGACACCTGTGAAAGAAACACATTTCATCGCTCTTCCAACTTTCCTGGAAACCTGTCTTTTAGTCGCTCTTTGAATTAAAAAAAAAAAAAGCATCTTAATTGACTGAACAATAAGACAAAATGTGGTCTGTAATGGAAATGGTGCCGAAACGTGCCAGTAAAACTCCTTCAAAAGTAGAAAATTATTATGCGTAACAAACAGATAAAACTAATAAGCCATCTTAATTATGGACATTTTTATTTAACAATGAAAACAAAGAAAATGACTAAACCCTTTGTGGATTGCAGTGCATCAAGTTAAATAGAAAGCTACACTTCAAAATACCATAGAAACAGTTTTACAACCAAACTGTTGTTAAGCTGAGGTGACATCTCTCCTCACATTCAGTCTCAAATCTTCTCTGAATCCACACATACAGCTAAATCCTGCAGGTGGGTATGTGTCAGCTTGTCTCTTCAACCTCTGTACATGCTGCCAAAGTGGAAAACTAAATTGGTGGAGGAACTGAAGGTGTTTGGAGTTCATTTTGTGTGTACACACCATTTTTGCAGGTTCGTCCAAGTCGTCACAGGCCAGGATTTTCAGTGAACTGGATGTGATCAGTGCTCTGGCATCATCATACAGCAAATCACACAACTGTGTCTTTAATTTCAATATGATCTACTGGTTAAACATTGGAGTGACAAACATAAATAAGTTTAGAAAAACTTTAAATTACTGATTCCGGGGGAATCCCGAGGCGTTCCCAAGCCAGCCGAGTGACATAGTCCCTCCAGCGTGTCCTGGGTCTTCCCCAGGGTCTCCTCCCGGTGGGACATGCCTGGAACACGTCTCTAGGGAGGCGTCCAGGAGGCATCCTATACAGATGCCCAAGCCACCTCAGTTGACTCCTCTCAATGTGAAGGAGCAGCGGCTCGACCCCGAGCTCCTCCCGAATGACTGAGCTTCTCACCCTATCTCTAAGGGACCACCCTGCGGAGGAAACTCATTTCGGCCGCTTGTATCCGTGATCTTGTCCTTTCGGTCAATACCCAAAGTTCATGGCCATAGGTGAGGGTGGGAACGTAAATTGACCGGTAAATTGAGAGCTTTGCCTTACGACTCAGCTCCTTCTTCACCACGACAGTTCGGTACAACAACTGCATAACTGCAGACGCTGCACCAATCCGTCTGTCAATCTCACGCTCCATCTTTCCCTCACTCGTGAACAAGATCCCGAGATACTTAAACTCCTCCACTTGAGGCAGGACATCTCCACCTACCCGGAGAGGGCAAGCCACCTTTTTCCGGTCGAGAACCATGGCCTCGGATTTAGAAGTGCTGATTCTCATCCCAGCCGCTTCGCACTCGGTTGCAAACCGTCCCAGCGCATGCTGTAGGTCCTGGCTCGATGAAGCCAACAAGACAACATCATCCATAAAAAGCAGAGATGAAATCTTGTGGTTCCCAAACTGGACCCCCTCCGGTCCCTGGCTACGCCTAGAAATCCTGTCCATAAAAATTATGAACAGGATCGGTGACAGAGGGCAGCCCTGCCGGAGTCCAACATGCACTGGAAACAGGTCTGACTTATTGCCGACAATGCGAACCAAACTCCTGCTCCGGTCGTACAGAGACCGAACAGCCCATAGCAAAGGGCCCCGGACCCCATACTCACGGAGCACCTCCCACAGGATACCACGAGGGACACGGTCAAATGCTTTCTCCAGATCCACAAAACACATGTAGACTGGTTGGGCATACTTCCATGAACCCTCCAGCACCCTGCGGAGAGTATAGAGCTGGTCCAGTGTTCCACGACCAGGACGAAAACCGCATTGTTCCTCCTGAATCCGAGGTTCGACTATCGGCCGAATTCTCCTCTCCAGTATCCTGGAGTAGACTTTCCCAGGGAGGCTGAGAAGTGTGATCCCCCTATAGTTGGAACACAGTCTCCGGTCCCCCTTTTTAAACAGAGGGACCACCACCCCAGTTTGCCACTCCAGTGGTACTGTCCTCGTCCTCCATGCAATGTTGTAGATGCGTGTCAACCAAGACAGACCCACAACATCCAGACACTTGAGGTACTCAGGGCGAATCTAATCCACCCCCGGTGCCTTGCCACCAAGAAGTTTACGGACTACCTCAGTGACTTCAGCTTGGGTGATGGAAGAGTCCACCGTACAGTCCCCAGCCTCTGCTTCCTCAGCGGAAGGCATGTCGGTGGGATTGAGGAGATCCTCAAAGTATTCCTTCCACCGTCCGACAATATCCCCAGTTTCGGTCAGCAGCCCTCCACCCACACCATAAATGGTGTTGGCAGGGTACTGCTTCCCCCTTCTGAGGCGCCGGACGGTTTGCCAGAATCTCTTCGGTGCCGACTGATAGTCCTCCTCCATGGCCTCACCGAACTTCTCCCAGACTCGAGTTTTTGCTTCCCGGACCGCCCGAGCTGCGGCCTGCTTGGCCTGTCGGTACCTGACGGCTGTGTCACGAGTCCGACGGGCCAACAAGGCCCGATAGGACTCCTTCTTCAACCTGACGGCATCCTTTACTTCCGGTGTCCACCACCGGGTTCGGGGATTACCGCCACGACAGGCACCTGAGACCCTCCGACCACAACTTTGAGCTGCCGCGGTAACAATGGAGGCAGAGAACATGGTCCACTCTGACTCAATGTCCCCAGCCTCCCTCTGAATCCGGGAAAAGTTCTCCCGGAGGTGTGAGTTGAATACCTCCCTGACCGAGGGCTCGGCCAGACGTTCCCAACAGACCCTCACTATACGTTTGGGCCTGCCCGGTCTGTCCCGCTTCCTCCTCTGCCAGCGCATCCAACTCACCACCAGGTGGTGATCAGTTGACAGCTCAGCCCCTCTCTTCACCCGAGTGTCCAAGACATGCGGCCGGAGGTCAGATGAAACGACAAAAAAATCGATCATTGACCTCCTGCCTAAGGTGTCCTGGTGCCACGTGCACTGATGAACACCCTTATGCTCAAACATGGTGTTTGTTATGGGCAGACTGTGACTAGCACAGAAGTCCAATAACAGAACACCACTCGGGTTCAGATCGGGGAGCCGTTCCTCCCAATCACCCCTCTCCAGGTTTTACTGTCATTGCCCACGTGGGCATTGAATTCCCCCAGTAGAACAATGGAGTCCCCATTTGGAGCACTATCAAGTACCCCTTCCACAGACTCCAAAAAGGCGAGGTACTCTGTACTGCTGTTTGGCCCGTAGACACAAACAACAGTAAGGAACCTTTCCCCGACCCGAAGGCGCAAGGAAGCAACCCTCTCGTTCACCGGGGTAAACTCCAACACATTGCAGCTGAGCTGGGGGGCTATAAGCAGGCCCACACCAGCCCGTCGCCGCTCACCTTGGGCAACTCCAGAATAGTGGAGTGTCCAGCCCCTCTGAAGGAGCTGGGTTCCAGAGCCCAGGCTGTGCGTAGAGGTGAGCCCAACTATCTCTAGTCGGTATCTCTCAACCTCCTGCACAAGCTCTGGCTCCTTCCCCCCCAGCGAGGTGACATTCCATGTCCCCATTGCTAGGGTTTTGGTCCAGGGATTGAGCCGCCGAGGCACCCCGCCGCGACCGCTGCCCAAACCACTTTGCACCGACCCCTCATGCTTTTTTCTGCGGGTGGTGAGCCTACGGGAAGGCGGGCCCACGTCGCCATTTCGGGCTGAGCCCGGCCGAGTCCCATGGGCAAAGACCCAGCCACCAGGCGCTTGCCTTCGAGCTCCAACCCCAGGCCTGGCTCCAGGGTGGGGCCCCGGTGACGCCAATCGACATAACGATCCTTGTTGGTATGTTCTGCATGAGCGATCTGTGAACCGCTCTTGGTCTGGCCCGTCACCGAGGACCCGTTTGCCATGGGAGACCCTTCCAGAGGCACAATGCCCCCGACAATATAGCTCCTAGGATCCTTCGGGCACACAAACGCCTCCACCACATTAAGGTGGCGGTTCAAGGAGGGGATCATAGAAAGTAAAAAGAGAAAAAGTTCTAAAATACACTATATAGCCAAAAGTATTGAATCACCTGCCTTGACTGCATATTAGCTTAAGTGACATCCCATTCCTAATACATAGGATTCAATACGACGTCCACCCTTGGAATAAAAAAGCATCTTAATTGACTGAACAAAGGGACAAAATGTGGTCTGTAAAAGAAATAGTGCAGAAACGTGCCAGTAAAACGCCTTCAATCCTGTAGAAAATTATTATGCATAACAAACAAATAAAACTTATAAGCCATCTTAATTATGGACATTTTTATTTAACAATGAAAACAAAGAAAATGACTAAACCCTTCGTGGATTCCAGTGCATCGAGTTAAATGGAAAGCTACACTATAATTTACTATAGAAACAGTTCTACAACCAAACTGTTTGTCGTTAAGCCGAGGTGACATCTCTCCTCACATTCAGTCTCAAATCTCCTCTGCATCCACACATACGGCTAAATCCTGCAGGTGGGTACGTGTATATATATATATATATATATATATATATATATATATATATATATATATATATATATATATATATATATATATATATATATATATATATATATATATATATATATATATATATATAATTGACTCACTTCTCTCCGTGCCATCTTGATTTTTACCTCCAACCTTCGTTTGCATGGTGGGTCATGTTTTTCATGGTTCCCATGGTTGCTCTTATAGCCGAGCATCTCCAGGATCACTGCTGCTGAAGTGATATTTCATCTCATAGGTCTCAGTGATTGTTGTGGTAGGGATCGCTGTCAGTGCTGCATTCACATTGTCCAGGAGACTTTCAGATGGTGCTTAACTTAGTCTTGGTAATCGCTGCCGGGGTTCCCTTGTGTTCATTCTCGCCATGATCTTATCTTTCAGGTCCTTCGCTGCCTCGCTCAGCGTTATTGGGGCTTGGTACCCAATCTCTGTAGGGACAGGTTGTGTAACCTCCCCTCTTACCTGGCGTCCTGGAACCCCCATGCAGGTATTCACCTTGCATTTGTGTTGTACCTCGTCAATCTTAAGTTGTGATAGCAGTTGCCGTTTGTGGATGTTGGAACACTGAAATACTAGTTGGTTCACTGTCAACTGTAACCATGGGTTTCGAAGTAACCATTGTGCCCACATTCTCTGAATGTAACCCCTCTGACTCGAACCCCTGTTTGTGGGTATCTATGTGTGTGTGTGTGTGTGTGTGTGTGTGTGTGTGTGTGTGTGTGTGTGTGTGTGCGTGTGTGTGTTCATATGTATGTGTGTGTGTATTCATATCTCTATATACATATGAACACACACACGCACACACACACACATATACATATGTATACACACACACACACACACACACACACACACACCCACATACTCCCTCACCCATACACACACACATATAGATACCCACGTACATATGCACATTAATATATATACGCAAACACCTACATACTTATTTGTGCATATAAATACGTACATATACAAAAATATGATAATAATAATACCTAGGGATCAATAAAAAATAGTTAGATTGTTTTAAGGGCCAGTGAAGGGTACACATCTGCACACACTTGTACACACGTACGCACACACACACACACAAAAAAAAATCCCTTGATTACAGATTAAAATGCATATATATATATATATATATATATATATATACTTTTTGGGTACTACCAATTTGGTATCAACCATTAATATCTGTGCAAACAAGGGCAAAAAAATAAAAATAAAAAATCATGCAATAAACTTAAATTAAATATTCGATTTAACCACATCACAAGCATTTTTTTTATTGTTTTGTTTTTATTAATAAGATATTTGTTGGAATTGTCTAAAGAAAACTAGAGTTTTAAGTTCTTATTTGAAATAATTGTTGAATTGTACCCAGTTAACAAAAGCAATTAAATCACCTGAAATGAATGCTGCAAAGAGCAATAACTTGATTATCAGCTTTACAAATAAGACTGAGCTCTGCCTGTCCTGTAATACACAGCAGAATTCTTGCTTTATTATAGAAAGCAGTGTCATGAGTTATCAAGGCTTCCTTTAGGGAATCAGCTTCCAGTTTGTGTTTGGTGCACAGACACTCTGCAGTTTCAGATTAAAGTTAAACCTTTCCTCTTTAACCCTTTAATGGGCAGTCAATAAAATAGTTGAAATGTTGAAATTTCAATTCAAGAGCGTTGAAATATGAAAGGACCTCTATTGACATAACTTTTTTTGTAATAATCATAGAGTGTAGTTACCAAATTACTGACATTACCAAAATGTTCACTTTCCTGTGTAAAGGGTTAAAGCTTTTACACATTTCTGAAAATACTTAAGCAAAACTCTTATTTGTGGCAAATATCTGTGTGTTTCCTCTGGCATGCAGATTCCTGTAAACCACATGGTTCATGAGTATAAAAAGTAAAGTGAAAGTAAAACATTTCCATATAAGACAGCCACTGGCTGTGATTCAGCAGTTTCAATTTGTTCTTCTCTGCAGCAGCAGCACAGCAACGGTAGGAATCCCCATTTATATGAAGTTTATTTTATTTTTTAAATGCAAAACTTTTTACATATTTTGGAACATCTACTGTCTTGGGTTTATGAATAACAAAAATAATAATGTATTTCTTAAATGAAACTACTTTATTATAAGGAAAGGAAACAAGTAAACAATAGCAATGTGGTGGAAATTTTCTGGAATCCAATGAGAGAGTAAACAGTTTCAAGTTTAACACAAAAGTTTATTTACAAGATACACGTTGATCAGACGTGCAGAGAAGTCTCGCTAGGAGAGTTCTGCCGTGATGAAGAAGAGACAAGTTTTTATAAGATCTGAACCAGGAAACGTCACGAGTTACAACTGTTTAGCTCCCTAAATGGCAGAGCTTGTCTTACATGAAATACTTCTGCAAGACCCCCTTACTGCTTATCAGATTTAAGGAGGAGGAAAGTGGGTACCTTGTCAAGGTGTAAATTTTAAGAGTGTGAGAAACAGATAGTCTGTTATCCTTGACATAAATTTAACACAGGCTACACAGTCAAAATACGAAGAAGAGGCTTGTACTTAAAACATGCTTACTTAGGGTCAGATTAAGTTCAGACAATGTTTAAACTGCTTAGTAGAATAAGTGATTCAAACTAGTACAATGTGAATATAATATTTCTCTCACATTCCCTCCTCTTGGTCCAAAGGACCAACCATAGCAAAGAGAAATATAAGATAGTTTACAAAACAAAATGCATCCAAAAGAATAATAAAAACAATAAAATGAAGAACTTAAAATAAGTCAGTAAAAGAGCAAATAGGCAATTTACATAAACATCAAAAATTATCCCACCACACACTGGTTTAAGATAATTCATCATACCAAAGTTGCTCGTAGAACAAATAAATCTTAAACTATTGTATCACAGTCAGAGTCACAAGAAGATTCATAACAGGGATAATACAGTTCATTCATTGAGAGTGTCACAGATGGAGCGGTATGCTTTCTGTAGCGGTGAGGCGTTGATTTCACTCTTCACTGATGCTGGACCGGTATGCTCTTGGAAGCAGCAGGACGCTATTTCACTCCTTGCTGATCTTGCTCGTGATCGGTGCAGTCGGACAGGTCAGTCCGCTGGTCAGGGACAGGCATTTCCTCGGGATGTGGAACCTTCCTGCAGTGGCTGGCGTGAATCCACTTTGCTCTCTCGGCTACCCTCACGGCGGTGTATGTAGTCAACAGAATTTGGAACGAGTTTACCCATCGCTTTTTTGAAGACGAAGTCACCAGGACTCAGGGAGTGGAGTTGACCATCGGCCGGCTGAGGGGGGGGCAGCATTCACTTGGGAGCAGATGCCTGAACGGGTCTTGGTGAGACTGAAACAATAGGTTAGAACGTTACTTTCACACAAGGCTTTTTCTGGAGGTGGAGCCCTTGGGGGGCCCAGTCCGGTGTTGGGGGGGGGGCTGCAAACAGAATTTCAAATGGACTTAAACCTGTCCTTCCTCTTTTGCGCATGTTCTTGTGCATTAACACAAGAGGTATGACCTTTAGGCCAAGAAAGGCCAGTTTCTGCACAGCACTTTGCTAGTTTGTTCTTCAAAGTTCCATTTTCCCGCTCCACAGCTCCACCACTGGCCGGATGGGAAGCGCAGTGTTTTCTCACGTCAATGCCTAAATGGAGGGAGATTTGTAACACAGCTTCATTACTAAAATGAGCACCGTTAATACTAGAAAGACGTCGTGGTATGCCCCATCTAGGAATGATTTCACTTAGCAGATCTCGAGCCACGGCTGAAGCATCTGCTTTGGAAGCCGGGAAAGCCTTGACCCATTTAGACCACATGTCTACCATGACTAGACAATATTTTTTACCTTCTGATGGAGAGAGATAAAATCCATCATGTTCAAATGGACCAGTTGGAGGTGGATGGGCGGTGTGTTGGGCGTTCGGTGCCTGTCTGCCTGGACTGTGGGAGGCACAAACCATGCATGCTTGACAAAATTTTTGTGCATAAACTTAAAATCCTTTAGTGAACCAATGCTGTGTAATGGCTTCAATCATCCCGCTTTTTGAGACATGGTCTCAAAATAAACCAATGTGTCAACTTTGCGTAGTAAGGAAAAAGGGCAGAAGGCAAACAAGGTTTACAGTTAGGTGCCATCCACCCATCAGGCATGTGTTTTGCATCAGCCTGTTTCCAAAGGCGAATATCGGACTGGGAGACCAATGTCTGTAGTGCAGAAAGAGAAGATGGAAATTCAAACGAACAAGTAAATGAAACACAAAGAGAAAGAAGGGGGGGGGGGGGCTGCAGCAGCTTGCACGTTTCCTGTTGATATAAAATCAAAAGAGTTAGTGTGAGCTGCACATTTGCACACAGCAATCTGCTTTGGAAGAAGAAGAGCCTCTAATAAATTACAGACCAAATGATGATGAAGGATGGGTTTTCCATCAGATTTCAGGAAACCACGGTGGCGCCAGAGGGCACCGAAATCATGTACTACACCTGAACGCATAGCGAGAGTCAGTGTAGATGGTGGCAGACTTACCAACTGCCAGGTGACATGCGCGAGTTAGTGCCACCAGCTTAGCAGCTTGTGGAGAATAATGTGATGGAAGAGGAGCTGATTCAATCGTGTCATGAGAGGTGCACACAGCATAAGCAGCTCTGCAACGTCCGCTATCAGGGTCACGTGAGGCAGACCCATCAACGAAAAAAACAGGGTTCTGCAAAGGTTGGTCAGTCATGTCAGGTCGTGGTGAACATGTCAAAGAGAGTTCAGCAACACAGTCATGTGGGGTTCCGTCTTCTGGAGTAGGAAGTAGTGTGGCAGGATTTAAAACCGAACACCTTTTAACAGTGACATTCGGCAGCTTGAGCAGGCAGGTGTGATACCTGAGGAATCTAGGAAGTGAAAAGTGTGAAGACCTATGTTCCGCCAGGATGAGGGAAACTTCATGGGGAACCATCAGGGTCAGAGGAGATTGGAAAGCAAGTTTTAGGGCTGCACAAGAACATTCAGTGTCAGCTGACCATTGTATTTTGGAGTGCATAAGTTTGGATCGAGTTAACTCATCTAGGGGTTTGGTTAATTCTGAAAAATTCGGAACAAACATTCTGCAGTAGGAACACAATCCGATGAAAGACAGGAGTTGTTTAACAGTCTCCGGTCTCGGCGCCTGTTGGATTGCTATTTAAATGTTTGGAGGAAAGGCGTTTACCTTGCGCGCTTACAACATGGCCCAGGAAAGTAACTTCTTCCTGACAAAACAGTGTCATGCACACACTGTCCTCTAAATAGAGCACAAATCATCAAATAATCAACGTACTGAAGGATTAACAGCATTAACAGGAGATAGATCTTGAATAAAGCACCATTCCTCAGCTACAGGAGAAGGTCGGTATTTCTTTACAGGTAAAATTTGAGTGTTAACAGGGGAATCATCACAGGGGACAATTACACCTGCTTCCAGAAAGAAGTTAAAAACAGTGGTGATGCCTGCAATGGCTTCAGGCTTCAGGGAGTATTGGGCTCTCCGGGGCCTGAAATGAGATTTGGGTGTAACAACAAGAGGCTCACAGTTTTTTATGAGTCCTACATCATACTTGTGAGAGGCCCAGACTGACTCTGGAACACCACTAAGTTCAGGGATGTCAGCTGAAGCTGAGAGAGGGAGGGTGAGGGAGAAAGACTTGAGCACCCTGAAAAGATGTCAACTGTTCTCAGGGTGTGAATCATACTGGAGACATCCAGTTTATGAGCCTTTAGGGAGGGTGGAAAACAAACAAAACTTCTAGGAGGTTTATACCAGTCCTCAGCTTGGGTGCATGTTTTTACCCACAGTCCCAGATCTCTCCACTGCTCAGAGGGTGATCTGGCCAGAGAGAGATGTGTAGGAAACTATTTTGAACCAGAAAAAACTCAGACTGATTGGAAGTTAATAAAACAGACATTGCGCAGCGCGTGTCAGACCAAAACAGGGTACCTGTTGTCATTTGATCATTCAACATAGCAAAAAACCTTTCATCATAAGTGTGATCTTTGGTATGTGCTACATTCGCAGTACAATGCAGGTTTTCTGGTTTCATCATGTGAACATCAGAGGGAAACATTCTCTGCTTTCCCAGGTCACACAGTTCTAGAGAAGACTCATAGATGATCCACCGTTGATAAACCTGAACGGGGAGGGGGGTGGTGGCATCCTTAACCAGCTGATGGACATGATTGGAATTTTGACTGACCATCATCCCTTCGGGAGTTGAACGTAGTTCAATGCCCAAGGTGAGCATGAGGTCACGCCCAAGCAGGTTAAAGGGGCAGCATTCAGAGATTAAAATTGAGTGTTTGAATGGTGTCTGAGAGTCAGCTGTGCATGTCAGAGGGATAGAAAAATTTTCTTTGGTTTCTGATCCACTGGCACTCACAGAGTAAAGATATCTACCGCTTAATTTTGTACCTGGCAATTCAGATGAACGGATTACAGAGTAAGTAGCAATAAATTCAACAGATTATTAAAACAAATTTTCCAACAGCAGTCACATTTATGGAGTGGAGATGCAGAACATTTCTTCATCGGGGTGATGTAGGAGTGTGTGTGTGTTCTTATCTGTCAAGGGCTGTGGTGGACCTCCAGGTGATTTGTCATCCAGAACTCCAACCTCCACCCCGCCTCAG